>CAXAMN010015681.1:0-138435 GCA_963970005.1 Durusdinium trenchii | reverse complement strand
AGGAGATTCTGAAAAAGCTCAGCGATGCGGTGAGGCTTGAAATTGTACAAGGACTTTCGGGTGGGTCCAAATGTCTGATTCCATGAGGTGTTCACGCTGGATTCTGTTAGGCCACAGGCTGCTGCGAATCGGTTTCCGGAAGGTTCTGGGAGCTTTTGGAGAAGTTCTAAGTGTAAAATAGTGTATGAAGGTTCCGAGCTTGAAAAGGCCAGGTGAACTCAAGTGACACGTTTCCAGCCCTGGAGCTTCAGGTCGGTGCCCAGTGAAGGCTCCAGGTGGAGGCGGAGGTAGGTTCCGGAAACGTCTCACGAGGTTCTAGGAGGGCTGTGAGCTTTGAATGTGCTCCGCAGAAAGTTGCAGATGCTCTAGACTCTAGACCAATCCCTCGCCAAGGAAGAATCCAACTGATATAGTATTTCCATGACGCCTTTCAAAAGCCAAAGAAGTGGTACAAGCACTTGAGGCCATACATGATAAATCAAAAACGTCTGGCTCCGATTCCTTGGAGTTGGGCTACCTGCTCCTCTCTGCCGAACCATCCAGTGGGAATGTTTGCATATTTATTGTTTCATGTAATTAAACTGTTCACTGTGATCCTCTGTTTGCACGATGAAACAATGCAAGTGCAAGTGGGGCTCTCAACCACCATACAACAACGACTAAACCACATGTTTAAGCGGACAGGGAACATATATTCCACCCTTCACATGTATTACAGTATAGTGATACATTTCTTCTAGGGTTGCAAGTCCTAAGCCCGTGTTGACCATGAACTCCTCCCTCCTTCCGCCTCTCGAAGAAGGCCTATGTGCAGCGTCTTCTTGGAGCCAAATAATTCCTGCACAGGTCCAACATCTGGAAGTGAGCTGAAAGAATGGAAATCACTATTGCAGTAGTTCAATAGTTCATTGACCGACTTTCAACCTTCTTTTGGATCTTCGTCCAGTAGCGTCGCATCTTTTAGCTCTGTATCTGATGCATGTGGCAAAATGATGGAGAAATTGGACAGTATCTGCTTGAATGAAGATATCTCTCCCATCTTCCGAAGTCTGCGACTGATCCAACGATTTGGACTAGTCTGCAGTAAGTACATCACTAGAACTTCATGATACGGCTCGCTTCAGGTGAATTGTTGAGGACAACTTCCTTCATGGTCCAGGACGCCTTCAATATTCACAAGTCTTTATTGCGGAAACAGTCGTATATAAGTGTCTTTACAGGAGCGTTGTGCTTAATAATTTGAGTGGTGTGCAGTATCTGGCCCTCGCCCTCGAGACCTTTGACCTGAAGATCTGCATCAAAGAACTGAAACACTTGGCAAAGTTCCATGTATTGGTGCGGGCCGTCCCCGCGTCCACGACACAAAAGGACGGGTCCTCCTGAAGGTGTGGGTGCCCAGCTCTAGCAAAATACGGCAAGGTCTGCCGATGTGATCCACCCCTATTCCACATCTCACCACTTCCAATCAGCTTTCTGTCCGAAAACTATAGTTCAAAATCACACTGGGTTAGCTGGTGTTTCCGACTTCCCCGACTTCCAGGTCTTCCATCCCGAAACACGAACCTAATCCCCGGTCGACCCGTCGGTGCTACGCCTGAGCCATCTCTTCAATCTTGGTCACGCCGTTGCAGGATATGATGAGGTCCCCCGGCCTCACCACCTTTTGCGTCGTGGCCAAGAGAAGCGGCTCTTTTTGCAGTGGCATGAAATTCTGCCCAGGGAGTGCGGACAAGGACCAAAGCCCGGCAGTTTGGGTGAACATTCAAGTAGCTTGAATTACAAACCTCAATTACAACCTGTTCTCAAGGAACTCAATTGTTTGCATCAAAACGGTCACACCGATTAAGAAAAGAGATACATTCTGCTCGCAAGGAAATGTCCACGCATTCCTATATCCGCACCGCGCCCAACATAGCAACAAGTATATTGGACTTCCACCAGGTGCTAGCAACACATGAAATGCTAAAAGGACAACTTGTTTTTGTTTTATAAAGTGGGTTTGATGGCCTTTGCTGAGCCGCTGGACGTCTACTGTCCTCCACAAGGCATTGCCATTTAGATCCATTTAGTGTATGTTTTGTCCACATGAACGTGAGACTTCTGACCAATCACCCATCTCCCCGTGACGGCTGATCTTCAGCACAGAAGACTCGATTACCAAGTCACACTGTCAAGTTCCCCAGTAGCCAAACACTTGTCGTTCCATGCCTGGTGCAACTGTTGGGGCGACTTGAGACATGTCTTCTGATAGCTCAGCACAAAGCTCATCACAGAATCTATCATCGCTCTCCATCTTCTACCTGCAACCTTCTTTCCGCTCTGCTTTGCATTTTACTTGAACACCACCTCTCCTTTACCAAGAGTCAAACAGCAAGGCTCTGGATGTCTTCCTCTACATCACCACCACTACCACCACCACCGCCACGACAGTCAGCCGAACACCTCGAAGAGACCTCCTTTCTCCAAGCAGTCCACGTGAATGACCTGCGGGAAGTGGAGGCCCATATGCATATGCAATACGAGTGAGTGGAGTAGTATCAATGTTTTACTTAAAAGATATGAACGGTGTATTTGGTATGAGTTTGTGGTTACCTAAAAAAGGACAGCTACCCTGATGTACCCCTGTAAGGATCCGGAATGTTACACGATTCAAGGCAGCAAGGAACACTCGGCAACAAACTTTCTGTAGGAAAAGAGAACTTTTAGTCAAATAAATGCATCGAAGAATCCTCTTGCAGGGATCGATACATAGACACCAAGTACACAAGTAGGATCCTTCGCACAATCCTTACCCTGATTTTTCTCAGTGGACTCACCACAAACACAGAATGCTTGTACGCAGCTTCACTTTGTCGCCTGATGCCCTTCCATGAAAAGCCTTTAGTTTCAATGGCACTAAACATGAACAGGGAAACAAATTGAAGTAAAACTCTATTCTTTGCATAGGTACTGATCCTGGCCTTCCGATCATCTAAGTCTACCGAAGAAGCTCCCAGGCCAGGATCTTCGTACTCCTTGAACTGCCGCGAATGCTGAGCGCTCCACGGAACATGTAATGTCTGGAAGTCATCATCAGCTAGTGCGGTCTCTTTAACAAATTTCACCGTGGCAAGAAAGAGCATCATCAACGCATATTATGCACCCTCGCATTGACTTTGTGCTTGTCCAGCTTGCACAGCAAAGAAACGATACAAGTTGTCCACATCACCTATGATTATTCTCTGTGGCCCATTTTCGTTTCCTGGGGTTCCGCTGGCTGTTGGTCAACCCAATCATATTGCACAGACTCTTGAACTGTTTGCTTGTTTCTTTTCTGCCCCATTGGACACCATATAGTTTCGACCCATCCCCGTGTCGACCCAACTGGTGTCGCGCTTCTCGGTGTCGCGGGTCCGTCGTCTTGGAGATGGTGATCTCCCAACGCTTCTCGCCTTTTCGGGTGCCGGTGGCCCCCGACGTGCCCGGCCGCGGATCAGTGGGTGGATCCGTGAAGTTTCCTCTCTTGAGGTGTCCACGGTGCCAAAGAGCAACAGCGCTTAGTTTTATGAGGGAATCAAATAATGGGAAGAAGGACCTTCACTGATTCATGCGACGTTTTGTTGCTTGTCACGCTATGGGTGCTTGATGGTACAGTACTATTTTCCAGTTTGTTCTTCTTTTTGAATGTTTTTTTACTGTTCACCTTCCTGATTGGAGTTGAAATTGAGTCAAGTCCCAGATCAATCTTTCGAAAGATCTGAAGAGTCGATGAGAAAGGAACTTGCCTCAGAATGGCGATGCCATGGACAGATCAGAACTCAGAACTCGATAAAACGATTGGGATCAGTGCATGACACATTGGGAACAGTGGACCGACTTGCAGCTTGAGGATCTGCATTAGTCAGGCACACCCAACATCAAAATCATCCAAGGATTCACCGGGCCCGGCCGAGGCCAGGAACTTCCTGTCTGAAATCTATCATGATTTTCGTATCTCCCTTCAGGAAGTCCCTCAAGAAGCTTCACTGCGCCCGATTCTAAGCGACCCAGCCATCTGACTTCTGCGTGTCCATCTCAGATGTCTCACCAACAGATTCCCTAGGCATTGGCAAACACTTTTCGGGAGGCAGTATGACACAGTGTTCGTCCAAACACTGAGACAGCTTCTGATATCTGGTGCAAACAAGAGCTGGATCTTTTGGGATTCAACTTAGCATCCAATTTCCCAATTCATGAATTACATCCTTCGATTCTCTTGGATTCACACTGCCATGGGGCGACGTCTTGCCAGGACAAGGTCCTCCAAGGCCCAGACGCTGGCAAGCTCGGCTGGACCTGGACAGGGACTGGGATCACAGATTCCCCAGGCCAAGCACGGTCTGTTGAATGCTGTTCCATGGTTTGCTCCTTCAATATAGATCCAAACTCTACGGCAGCAGGCCTCTTTGCTTTCTGGTGCTTTCTTAGCTTCTTCTGCCTTTTCACGAGTCCGCAGAGTCTCATCAGCAAGAATCGCAAGCAAGGATGGTTTACTTGTCAGCTTGGCAGAACCCTGGAGATGCTTCCGAATGATCCGTGAATATAGCAAAAGCATGCAAAAGCCAATGCACCGTGGCCTTGGGATGCTACACAAGGCCAAATGCGGCCCTCTATGTACAGAAAGAACTTCGGAAGCTGTTGAGTGAAGTGTGGAGCTTATCAGGAGCAACTTAGACGTGGACCACAGGGAGGTCGAATTGGTAGACAGTTTCTTCCAAATATGAAGCTTGGATCTGTTTTCAATGCCAGGAACGAACGACATAACTCACGCGGCCTTCTGTTGCGCATCCTTGAGATCTTTCTTCAAAAGTTCAAGTTGCGCCTGGGAACCAAGCCACATGTAGGGAAATAGATCTGCCACAAGGAGATGAAACATTCCGGGAACAATTGAAACGTAAACATCAAACAGCAAGGACGAAATTGAGTGAACACAGACCAAAGACACTAGGGTACTTTTCAGACAGAAGGCCTCCGGTTTCCCAAAGCAAAGTGATGCGAGGTCAGACTCTCGCGTTCCATTCGTCTCAAACCGGGTTCTCAACTATCAGAGTAGGAAAGACTTTCAAGAGGCAGGACACTTACGTCTGCTGTAGAATGCCTGCAGTCCCTTGTCTCTACATCTGTCCATCAGCGAACAAGTTTATATTCTCAGAGTTAAGTGCCTTCAACGTCTGCTGCAGCAGTTTTAGGTGGTACAAGTGAACAACTCTCATAGCATCTGTTTGTCGTGAAAATTCTGTGAAAAAACTCAGCCGCACAAACTAGACTATACACTGTATACACATCTAAAGGGCTTGAGGCTTCGAAACATGCTCAGTCCTACGGACTGGAAGAATCGCTAGTATTTCGTGTCTACATCCGCCCTTTTCGCACGGCTTCCCTATGCATACTAAGAGCAAAACAACACGTTACCACCCACATCATTGAAGAGCTAAAAGGGGAATTGGCTAAACCAAAATAGGCAGTGACACGAAAGGCGAGGCTCTCCGGCCTTTTTAAGAGAAAACACACCACCAGCATGCCTCCTGGCTTTCCTGAGTCTGCTCCGCATCCTGTTCCGCCCTTCTTGCATAGGCCTTGTCATTTACAGCGATCAACCAGGAAGAACATGAGGCAGGACTAAACAATGCATGCAAATCACCATGAGCCTATGAATCTTAATCTTGTCTCTCAACATGCAACGCTCCTAACTGACACGACCATGTAAGGAAATAACTAGTATTGTCTGGCACATGTCACACAACATGTTCGAAACTATTCGCAACACTCCAGCAGCCTCATCTGCGGCCTCTTTTCCAGCAGCTCTTGACTCTGCCTGTCAACAGTGGAACACCAAGCCTTCTCTTAATAGGCCGAAGGAGCGGGTCCAGACGCCAATTCCGGGCCCGACTGCGATCCACTATGTCAAAGGATCTCGGAAGCTGTTCGGCGAGCTCAGGAAGTCTGACGTGGACCATACCGGAGGTGCCGGAGGTCTGATCGGTAGGTCACCGCTTCCAAGCTGTCTGCAATGCTTGCGATGACGCGGCCTTCTGCTGTGCTTCCCTGAGCTCGGTCTTCAGAAGCTCAATTTGCACCTGTGGGCGTAATTTGACACGTACACAATCGTGGAGAAGGAAGAGTTGAAAGCACAACGTATGATCAAACTATGTGTACTCCTAACGAAGAACACTGAGAAACCATGCTGTTACCCAAACTTCAGCAGTGTAAGGTAATGTGATGCCTGATCATGCGCACGACTGGGCTTGCCAGTTAATGAAGAGGTACACATCAATCCACATGAGGGCTGTAGAATATCAAATCTGAAGGGTTAGAAGCACGGTTTGACGCTTTCAATCTCAATTTTGTTCGTCCTCCGCACAGAAAGATATTTAAGTATGAAGTCATTCTCAAAGCTCGAGAAAACACAGCTTTTACACACCATGTATTTGTTGGACACATGGACACACGGACACCATGACACAGCTGCCAATGCCCGGTGCACCAGCGTCCCAGGCCACTAGATCGGTCCACTCGGAAGTGCCTGGGACGCGGCCTCTTTGGCTTTGGCCTGGGACGAAGCCGATCATGAATATACCAAACTGACACACTGGGCAGCTGAAACATCATGGAATCATGGAACAATCAAGATATGTATTGGCTTTGGAAATTTGCTTTGTAGGGTCAGGATGCTGATTCGGCCTCTTGTTCTTTGTCTTCCAACTGCTTCCTCAGCTCGTTCTTCTCTGCCTGCAAGGAGAAAGCAAACTGACTGTGCCGTGCTATTGCTGTACAAGAAGCTGGAATCGCACAGAGCAGCAACACAAGAACATTCAGGGAACGTGACGGACCGGCAAAGTTGGCAAAGTAATCCCTTTGCCATCCTTGTTCTTTTCACGAACATCCCGGTGATCGTGTGAACGCAGTCCACCAGTCTACAACCAGCAACCAAAGTAAAGCCGTCCAGCCACTAGTCACCTCGAGTGCTTGCTCGCTCTTTTCAGTTGCTTGCTCTCTCTTTGCAGCCTGTCAGCGACTGGGAAGAAGCACATCATAAATATATAGACCGTCTCAGTCATATGCAAGTTTGCAATACGACAAAGCGGTCCACAAAAAGGCATGCAGGCCTGACTGAGCTCCTGCTGCAGTTGCTCGTTCTGCATGGTGAGCGCGTCGAATTTTGCCTTTCTCACACTAGGCAACGCGCATGAAGCCACACTACACTACAGCCACAATTGAGCACAGAATAAGTTCAACAACTTCTTTCATCTTCTCTTTCTGTCAACCCTTGGTTGATATCAACTGTTTGCTATTGTTGGTGGTGACTGGTGTCAGCGCCACGACAGTCAAATCATTCAACAGAACGAAACACGTGCCTGCAACTCCGACGCTAACTTCAACTCCTCCTCTGCCTTGACACGAGCCACAAGAGCGGATGTGAACAGAACGAAAATGTGTTTTGCAAGCGCGCTCAACTTACCACTGCTTGTGTTCTTGCAAGTTTAGTACCCATTAGAAAGTCAATGTTGTGCCCTATTGCACCTCCTGCAAGCCTTGGATCATTGCAAGCCTTGCTGTGATATGACGGTTGTGTGATGTTGTGTGTATACACGCTTGTGTCTTGTTGCTTTCGATGAACTGGGCCTGGACTACACTGTGTCACTTTTTTTCTTCGGGGGCAGGATCCCGATCTCGCATAGACTTGCGCTAGTGCAAAGCAGGGTAATAGTGGGACTGGCTACAAGATTCTCCTTGCTGATAGTACATTCGAGGACTAATCACTGAGTTCAAACACAGGACTTGCTTGATACTGTACATATAGTCGTCATCATCGTCATGTGGATGAAAGACTCGGACGCTTGGTGCCTGCAAACAGTAAAGGTGTATTTCCCTTTCGGACTGCAGCCCTTTGCCATCAGAGTGAGAGGGAGAGCCTTCTGTGCCAATTCCAGCAGCGCGTTCTCCCATAGCTCATCGTCCGCCTTGCAGCTATCTTGCGGAACTGTGCATGAAGGAGATGGAAAGGTAACTGATGAGGCTTTGGAGATTATAGTGCTCTTTAAACCAGGTGTGCTTGAGATACGCTAGGACTGTGCAATTGCTGATAGTCGAAGATGCCTGGGGAGCAGCCATCTTGCTTCTGGCCTGCAAAGGATGCACGCAAAAAAAGATAACGAGGCACTGCTGGAGTGACAAACATGAGCATACAGCCTGATCCACTTGGCAGCTGAAATATCATGCGACGGCCACAGTTTACAAGGAGCGGATGTGGATCAAAAGTGATCAAAACCCTCAGATTCTCCCTGCTGGATGATGTTGAACGCAAGGCTATGGCACTTGCCGTGGGAGTTCACCGCAAGCGTTCGCACCACGGGCTTCCCCGAGCAGCACCCTTGCACATGCCGGCCTGGCGCAACCTTTCTTTCTCATCGGCCTGAACAGCTTTCAAAAGGGAAAGACACATGGAGAGAAAGCACACACACACACACGAGAATGGCACATTTCGGACATGCACCACAAGAAGTGTGCTTTTGGACTGGACCACAAATTTCAACCTGTGGATGTGGATCATTCCCTTGAGTAGCAGGTAGGGCGTGCCATTGTTGTTTACTCTAGATCTTCTCTTTCATCCGGGCTTGGGCGAGCTTGCGAACTGGTAAAGGACAAGATATAACAGCTGGTGCTACTGAAGGGTGGAGTTTGAGCAATAACAGCTGGTTCCAAGAAGGTGCATCTCTGAATGCCCTAGCTGTGTCTCAAGACCGCTTAAACCAGCATATAGCAAAGCACACAACTCGTGCAGAATTGTGAGATATGTTCCGGTGAACATGCTACCGTCACTTTGCGTTTCTCTCGGAAAGTGGGAAGATAGCGCAGCCTCTGCCCTGCTATACAAGAAAACCCTTCAGCATTCATTGCTCAGTGTGTGTTGGATCCTGCAAGAGTGATTGAAAAGCACAATAAAGTATACCAGCATAGACCCCAAACAGCTTAGTTGGCAAGAATTGTTGTTGTGCTGGGCGATCGCAGCCCCGGCCTCTTCCTCGGAAAGCCACGTAAGCGAGGAGGACAAGAGACGGACAAGAGGAGGACAAGAGAAGGACAGGCTCCGGACACAGTGTTGAGTTGCGCGGCCAGAGGAGGACAAGAAAAGGACAAGAGACAAGAGGAGGCAAGAGGAGAAGAGGAAGACAAGACTAGGACACAGGGTTGGCCAACGCGACCAGAGGACAACAGCAGGACAGAGGACAAGACCCCCACACACAAAGCCTGGGCACAGAGTTCAGGGGCGCGCCAGCCAGTGTGGCCAGCTCTTTTTTTCCAAAGAGAGAACCCGAACAGTAAACATTCGTTTCAATTTACGACACTGGCCCAGATATGATGGTTTCACGGCCCAAATCCCTTGTGTTTGATCAACGGTCACCATTTGCCCAAACTCAGAGGCTGGCCACATGGGATGCCGCGCATTCTCTTCCGACTTCCTCTGGAGAAGAACCTCCATATCTGGACTCATTCCCACCAGGTCTTCTGGTTGGAATAGTCCGAACCTCAGAAAGCAAACTCTGCAAAGTTTTCGGTGTGAACGACATCTGGACCGGGGTCTTCTTTTGTGGAGAGCCGCTTGGAGAAGAAGTGCGGCACATGCTTTGACAGTGCCAAGAATAGAATAGAATGGGATAATGTCATCAACCTGTTTCGAAGGCCTTCGCCAACGTCGTCCACCCTTTTGAACATCGAAGCGCCCTTTGTGGCATCCGAGAAGGGACCAAAGCACGCCATGATCAGCTGCAGCATCCCACAACATCGAAACTACTAAAATACGACTCCGTCTGGTTTCGACAAGGCCAACAGCTCTGGCTTCGGACAGTGGTTCTAGGATGGTGCAATGTTGGGACCTTTACGTGGCATGGCTTCAATTCATGCTGATGCCACCTGAAGAATTCGGGTCAACTCACATCAACTGCTGATTCTGAGCTCAAACTCCAAGCCAAGGATCTCCCAACGGAGCTGGTCTGACCTTGAGGTGAAAAACATGCAAGCACTCCAAGCACTGAATTTGGACACCATGGCGTTTGGAAGCATTTTAAGCTAGTAGTCCTTATGATCAAATGCCTCAAGTTTGCGCTGATCCGACGAAGTGCCAACACAGTGTTATGCACATGCAACCCAAACTCTCATCGACAAGCTATTCTTAGGCAAGGTCTAGCCGTGTTCTTAAGCTACGCGTTTCGGGCTCCCCTGCGTTTGGCGATAGCTGCATGCCGTGAGTCGCCGTTCGCGGTGGTCCCAGATCTAGTGTCCTTACATGAACTGCTGAAGACATACTGTTGAGTCGATGGTAGCAGGAAACATCAGGAATTCATGGAAAGCTGGATTTGACAGGCTAGGAAACCTCAGAACCACACAAGTCAACCTCTCCAAACCTCGCGCGGAAACTGTTTCATCTCCCATACTTTGCTGCTCACTTTGCTCAACTTGCCTCCGAAGGGCACCGGGCGGATGGGCGCCCAAGCGAATGGAGCATGGCTTCCCAGTTGCGGGGAAGGCTCCTGAGCCGGTTCCCGAAGCCTCCGAGGCGATGGCGATGACCTCAGAGTTCCCGTGAAGTGGCGAGATGAATCTCTTGAATGACTGTGTGCGCGGGAGAGGGGGTAGAGGCAAAGTATGGCAAAGTACCACTAAGATCAACTTCTTGGACCGTATATGGGTGCTGGGAGGTCTTTCTATTTGTTGTGCTGTCGTTATTTTTGAATTCTACGACCCGTACCTACGATGAGCGATGATGTCTGGAACAGGAAGACCAACATGATGCATCCTGGACAGCTTGACCATAGTTTTCCCGCCGTTTCCTGCAAGAATACTTGTCTATAAGGGAACTTCTTGGCCAGGCAGTTCTAAGCTTTCCACAAAGCCAAGTTGAGGTTCGACCGCAGTCCCGACGTTGGAGACCTGGGAATTTGAAGCAAAAAGCACAGCACGTAGGAAATGAGCATCCAACTTGTTCGAAACCAAAGCTCCAAAGCTGAAACTCAAGTCTCTGCATCAACCTCCAATTATAGCTGGCAAACAAAAACCTGAACCAAGTTGTACATGTGGCTCAAAAGCCAGAGAAGCTACGTAGTATGAATTGTTCTTTACGCAACTGATGTCTCAGTCATACCCACTGGTGCTCACATACTTGAAGGCCAAGAGGAGTTGATTGCCAAGCGGGAGCCAAGTGCCACACTGCCGCGGAGACTGGAGGGGCTGCCATGCTGCCCTGATTTCAGTAGGCTCCATGGTACGCACATTTGGATCTCAGCAGTTGATGTTGATCTCAACCGTGCAGGTGGGCCGTTTGACCCAGAAAAAACTTCCCCCCCTGTGATGATTGCAGCTTGTAGCGACTGCAAAGAACATTACTATAAACTAAGATAAGGTCCCACAAGACGACAGCCACGACAACTAAAACTCTTAATATATTGAGCCTAAAAGCTCATCAACAGCTTAAGCTGAAACACCCACAATATGCCGCCGTGAGCAATAACTTGCCTGTTCGCAGCTACTACACCCTCGATGACTGTCTGAACGACTAAAGATTGGGAGTTGTTTTTGTCGCCAAATAGATACACATTAATTTACTGGTCTGGCGAGATCTTCACTCAATTCCACATGGTAGAGTTAGATGCTTCCTATCTGTACTACTCGTGATCTTTCTCCTTTAGGTCCTTTCTCCAAATTATATAACGATAATTGGACTGCTAGCATGCTCACAAAGCTATAGCTTATGTTTGGATAGGCATCCACCCGCACAACAAAGGGCCCATAGTGAGATTCTCAACGGACGTGCGCAGCGAGAGGACTTCTGGGCGAACGATGCCGTTTTGATGATATGAACTGTTCACTCTATTTATCGAGCTGCCTCTGGTTGATCCGATGCCTAGCAAAATTATTGTCAACTAGATTCAGCATTTTGTGGATGGTCACCCAGTCCCTCGATCTTCCAAGACTTGAGAAATATAGCGGAATGCAGTGTTTGCTTTGTCAAGACACATCTTTGTTCAAGAGAGCTCAGTCACTCCGCATGTGTCCAAGAAATCTCAGTCTGCTCTTACTTCAACATCCCCTTCGTTAAGGATGTACACAAAGGCGCTGCGTTCTTCGTCCAATGAGATGCATCAAGTCCCTGAGGCAAGGTCGATACCAACGTACTTCGCCTCGGAAAGCGGCCAGCATTCCGAACGGGCCGAACGCCGCATGCCAAAGAGTTCCAGCGATATGCCAAACCACCAAGCACCAATGGCTTACCGATAGACATGAAGAGAATATCATAGATGATCATATTATCCCCAAAAGAAAACATGCAAAATGCAGGCTCCTGCATCATCGGTCTGACCCTCCGTCACCTGATCTTCACCACATCACCCTTCTTAACCTCCCCTCTGAGCTGCCCAACGTGGACGAAAGCGTCAAACATCGGAGCTTCCGGGCGCTCTGCCTGGTGTCAGGGTGTCATGCACGGCTTTTTCCGGGTTCCAAGTGATGCAGGTTAAGACAGGAATCCTCAATCAACCAGGTCCTGTTTCAAGGATCTTAGTCTCATCTTTGCCATCTGAATGTGTCTTGCTGCTCTTCAAAAACTCTTTGATTCATAGAACAGCAGTGTGTATGCCGTATGCCGATTGATCTTCTCCCCGAAGAATGTTGACACCCTTTTAACACACCATTCTTCTAAGATTCCCCCTCTCTCGCGCTCTCTCTCTCTCTCTCTCCCCCCTCTACTGGGTTTTCACTGAACTGTACAGTACAACATCCAGTCCGACGTCCAAATCAACCATTTGAGTTTTGCAATGGTGCCAATGCCATAAGCCACAGAAGTCGAACTCCCAATCTGAGGCCTATCTTTAGACAAATGACACATATTGATTCTCCTGTCACTCAGAATTGACACAGTTCTCTAGCCATTTCTAGCCCATATCTACAAGCAAGAGTGTATATCCGGTATCCACACTGAGCGGCGCGCCCAGCCAGCCGGCATCATGTGGTCAGGTAGTCAGTCTGCTTGTCTTTGGTGATAAGCAACAAGGTTCTTGGGTGTCACGACACATCAGCTGAAAGGCATACACAAACGAGGGAATCTAAGAACTCTCAATGCCCTACAAGTGCACAAATAATGCCTATGTACTGCAAATGCCCAAGCGAAGTTTTCCTCTCGAGCCCACAGGAGTGTTGACTCATCAGAGACAAAATAGCAAAGGAAAGCAATCCCAAAACATATCTCTTTTTTAAAGCAAAATTGCAAACTTTAGCTGTGAATCTCTGCATGAACAGGTTGATGGCTCCAAGATTTCGACGCAACCTTTGTCAAAGCCCAAGATCAGTTGCTATCTTTTTTGCCGCCTTTTTTGCAGCCCTCATCTTTGGAGGTTTCCGAGCAGGAGCACATCGAAACTGTACAAAGATGTCTGGGAGCTCCTGCTGAACTGGGCGCTTTCGCCATCAGAAGGAACTGTGCCCGAACCTCACCGAAGGAAAACTCCTATGGGGCCTAATTATATAGATGGTCCCCCTTCTGGTTGCTAGTGCAGGTCGCAGGATGCCTACTTAAGTGATGATTATTCTTTGGTCACCGGTTGAATGATAAGCCAACTTCCACCCAGCTTCTTCTGGGAGGTGGTGCTTCCGAACAAAGATGAACACCCATCAAATCCCACCATGCATATCGGAACATCTGATCGATTGGATGTTCCGTTGCTTTCTGTCTCAAAACGTAGGTTTGGGCTGCCTTCCTTCCAAGGCCCTGACCGCCACCATTTCATGCAATTTTCACATCGGAGTTTCTCCATGTTGGCACTGAAAACCGCTGTGGCTCGGGCAGGTGAAGACCATGCTTCCCTGCTAAGACGTGTCTGCTCTTGGTCTAAGACAGTACTTGCATACGTGCGGATGTCAAGGCAGCATCACTATATATAGTGTTGAAAAACATACCACAAAGCATAGTTGGGAATCCATCCACATCTACTCCGATCATCACACAAAAAACAACACTGTTGGCCGCCAAATTTGCGTCTAGTTCTCTGAGCAAAGCTGCTTCATCTTGGAGGTCTGTGCAACCTCGTCCAGGCTCATGCGAAGCACACCAAGCGTACGCCATGAAGAGCACACAGCGCTGCGTTGCTTGAGGTCCTACCGTGGCTTCGATCTGATGCTGTGAACAGGTCGTTGATCTGCCAGGTGACTATGGTAGAAGCACATTAGATGGAATTTTAGCCTCTGCAAACTCGTTGGCCATGAAGAAAGAGAATCCAATAAAACACATGTTTTGTCTGAACATGGCAGGATCAGTGGTCAAGGCGAGCTCGTCTACGTTATTAGCAATATCAATCCTTACGTGCACTGCGATCAAGGAAAACGTGCACACACAGTTTAACGTACGCCGCCTGCCCAACAGCCAAATGGCATGAATTTTACAAGGACAACTTTCCTGATTCCACTTCACAACTTGTGAATATTAATTGCTCATCTGAGCTGAACACATGTCAATACCTGCACTCTATGCTTCCAGCCTCACGTAGACATGGGCCACCTTGGCTCTGCAGGGCAATTGGAAAGCACCCGAGTAACCATCCATTTCAAGTACTTTCCTGAATGATTCTAGTGCAGTATCCAGATCTCAAACACGTTTTTCTACACCTGATCACCCAAGTCACCAACTGATGGGTACAACATACCTTCCCTTCCACAAAGCAAAGCCACCTGTTGTATGGGGCTTTGGACATTCAATAACACTGCCTGTGGGCCAAAGTAACCTCTGTTCCCCAGTAGCTCACACTTGGACAATGTATTACTTTTAGTTTCTTGGGCAGCGCTCGCCACAATTGGTACTGTTCTGGCAGGCCTATGTTGAACACGAGCTTGAGGTTTTCAGGGATAGAGCAACACCGGTCCATGACTCTTCTGCTTTCGTTTTCCAACAGTCCCAGGCTTTTCCTCGCTGGTGCCACCTGCCTCAACTAGTTTGGAGCTGACCATCTGAGGCATACCCAGCAGTAGGCTAGACCCAGTAGCAGCATCAGTTCTGCGTCGGTTTCTTGTACAAACTATGGCTGACCTGGTCTCTTGTAATTAAAGTCTCACTGATCCTTGCTGAAGGCAGGGTGACTTTCTTGTGCAGCGTGCCAAGGCCAGGAACAAGTAGCCATTTGACGGACCAGGCTTTGTTGAGTATCAAAATGGGCATCGAAATGACCCTTTCCAATATGATAGAGAAAGAAACTTGATCGACTATATTAATTAGACACATTTTCTGGATCGAACTTGGGTATATATCCCATTACCAGAACCAATGGATGATGATTGTTAGTAAAGGCATGTAAATGCAATTTCGCAAAACTTATAACTGGTGATAGTCAGTCTTTTGCAGACTGCAACTGTTACTGGAAATGGACCACACCCTGGATTGAGTCTATTTGTGAGGAATACACGCCTTCACCAGCAGGGAATCAGAACATCCCAGTGACAAGCTCCATCATTTGTCGAACGGTCCACACAACAAATGGCCAAATCTCACGAGTAAAACATTCCCACAAATCCTGGGATCGCAAGTCGGCAAGTGGGGGCTGAGTCCAAGTTTTCCATGCAGAACTTGTTGCAACAATCGATTCACTCCACCCATCTCCATGCTTCCATCCTTCCACCTCTCAACCGTGACAGCCACGTCTGGCCACGGCACGGGCCGCGCCAACAGATCTGCGCCGAAGGCGTCTTGCGAGGCCACGACCACCGGGCACAGGTACCAGGCGTCGGCCTCGCTGGTGGGCGCTCGGCCTGGACACAGGCGGATCACCTGGGCTTGAGGATGCGGGGGGTGTGAAGAATCGGTGGACATTGGTTGGATAAGAGAATCAGTCATTGACATCTTGACGATCTTGAGTCTTCAGGCAAGTCTTGAGGTGCCCTTGGGATGCTTTTTGACGGAGAACATGGGCAAGTATGGACAATCCCTCTTAATTGCAGCAAACATAGTGCGCGTGTCCAAACAGCCTCTTCCTACTTGGTGAATATTATTGGTCTGAAGGCTAAATGTACTTTCCCTGTGAATAAGGCTCCTCAACCCCTTGCACGGGTTGAAACTGTGGTTTTGGCACGTTTTGACTGCGCATCCAATCCCAGAAATAGAACGCGATTCCTGGGTCTAGCCATAATCTGAAGGTAGCCCCTCCAAGCTCTCCCTGATAAGCAACTTATTGCTGATTACAGCAAAATGCATTTGTGGGACAACTAGTCCATGAGGGGATGGCTGGGGTGGTTTAGCTTCAATGAATTCACATTGATGAAAGCCACTATGCACTCGTGTTGGAATGTTGGAAGACCATTGTGGTGGCAGTTGTATGTTTCGCTTCCGTTGTCGGGGCACTGCCAATCTGTCACTCTCTACACGAACTTTGCCAGACACCTTTCAAGAATACTTGCACCACACCAGCAGTGAACATCTTTCAAAGTGAACTCTAGTGAAGATTGGAATATTTCTGTAAGATTCATTCAAAGCTCTTCACCTACAGCAAAGGGGGCCACTGGCTGTGAGGCCTTGAAATCTGCTGCTAGCCCCGGGTCTTCGCCAGGCCACTACCGGTGGCAGCTCACCCTCCTGGGCCGCGCATGACGCTGACTGAGCACAAATAACTGGGAAGGTCCATATATATATATATAGATGGATATTTGTGAGGGCCATGGGATAAAACAAAGTTACAAAAGGGATTCCTCCAACGTAACATTGGAATCCTCCACCTCTCTTCATCGGGTAAGCTGGGTTTACTTGTTGCGCAAATAGATTTGAGTGGGTGAATATGCTTTCAGCCATTGACGGAGGTGAGTCACAAGATTCCCATAGAACGTATAGAACCTGGAGCCCTCTTCCATATATGAGTTAGTTTATCAATGCCCTGCACTTCAAAATCGAAATTGTACCCGGTTCACCCGGGAAAGCATCCGCAGTTCTCCGAGCACGCTCGGTACTTTGACGGTGCTCCGAGCGTCATAGTGGCCGCCATGCACGAGAAGGCCATCGTCCCAGCCCGCACCAACAAGTTGAAGCCCTTCCTTCGAAGCACGACCGACCCAGCGGCTCATGTACAGATAAAACGCGTTGGTCTTTGGGTTGGCTGGGTCGCGAGTCCCAAAGACGAAAGAAGTGGCGGCACTTGTGGAGGGTTTTCTGTGTTTGGAGTCTCTTTAGGGATCTTGATTCTTTTTGAGTAGCTATTTAAGAATGATATCATTGCCTGAGATGATCACTTGACGGTTGTGGAAACAAGAGTGTGAATGTTTCTTTGCTGGGGACGCAGTAGTGGCTAGTTTGGTTGTTGCAGCAAGCATTAGTGTTGAGATTGATGTAACCCCAATGGCCATTTCGGGGGCAGCTAGCTGCCAGAACAGGACAGTGGAGTTGTTATGAAGAACGACCAAACCAAGTCAAACGCAGGGAAGGAAAATCCTCCGTCTTCTCACATATCAAAACACGTCACACAAAAAGATCTGTCCACACTTAAAAGCTCGTAGGGGCAACGGAAACGACCGCTTCGCCAAACTGGAAGAGGTTTAACAAGCCCGAACAAGAAGTGAATAGCTTCTGTCTTCACATTCTACTGTATCTACTCCCTCCACCTTAACGTTTCATGGGACAAGTCTCAGGTCGAATGAATCAGGTGTAATTCGGCCGGTCAGACCGGACAGGAGACCGACACCGGTTAGTCCCACTTGTTGATCCAAGCTGCAACCAGGAGCTGAATCGTCTGTCCTTGGAATAGGGCCCCTTTTGGGCGGTACCTATCTCAGCAAAACTTCAACCCTCGCCTTTCCAAAAGAAAGCGATCCAGGCAAAAGCTTCTGCAAAGAACCGAAAACCATCTCACCCACCCGGAACCACTCAATTGATTCCCCAAGACCAACCACCTCACTATCTGCAGCAAGCAGCTCTCGGCATCCGGCGAGCTTCCACGTTCGCGTGCCTCGGTTTTGGTGTTTTCACTGGCGGAAGAGCCGACAAATGATCAGCTCCAAAAACAAGTCTTCTTTTATATGTCTTTGGATGCACAAATACACTAAGATACACTAAGATTGAGAATGCGAACTATGTCCCCTCGCTTCTAAGGCAATTCGTTTGGCCAAATCAACACATATTCTGACTCATGCCCAATGCAGCATCAGTTGGAACAATGTCAGAGCACCGGAGTCTTGGTCTAACTCCCAGCGATTGGCAGTGATGTAACTGCCGAAGCACTGAAACCTCCTCCAGCCACAAGTAGTGAGGGCCGCCCTCGCGGTAGTAGGAGGAGAGAACCGTTGAGATGTCCTTGAGGCGTGAAGCTTGGAGAGTGGGCCGTTGAACTGGGTTTCTTGGGGTCGTAGACTGAGGAATTGGGATCGACAGTTGATGTTGCTTCAGTCAAAGAGTAAACTGGTTACTCAGTCAGTTTGAGTTGTTTTCGAAAGTTGTTACTCAAAGAGTCAAACTCAGTGAGGAAAACAACTTCAGTCAGTTGATGTTGCTTCATACATTATTTTCCTTCACTTTGAGTTGTTTTCCTTCCTGGCGAACAACTTCACACGGTTCTTCAGCAGCCTTAGTCATTATAATTTTATAAGGTCATGGTCATTGGCATCTTCCCTCACACTGAATTCGGCTGCCCCACTTGTGGCCATTGGTTTGCACAATCCAAGTCACGTTCACTGAGGCCAACCGAAAGGGCTTTGAGTCCAGAGGGCTCTTCGGATCCCAATCTGCCAAGAAGTTCGTGTGCTCCGACCTCCGCAGGTGCAGTTTGTGCCGCTTTTGCGCCGGTTGGGAGGTTGGACGTGTGTGGGTTGCAAAGGGGTTTCAGGGTGAGCATTCGCAGCTTGTGTAGAAAGGATGAGTAAGAACAGCTTCAAGATCCAACTGCCTTTACTTCGGCATGCATGAAGGTTGTGGGAACAAGGATTTACACAGTTTGCTACCACTCCCTGTCAGCTGCAGTGGCTCGCTACCAGCCTACAGGTTTCAAACAGCATCCGAATGTGAGCAGCGATAGGCCTTGCCCTGCAGAATCAACCCCAGGCAGGGGACCTTTTGCCATCCAGAAATCATCGACACTGACGCTGCTATCTGCCAAGCATCCACGTGTTCAGCCACGAGGCCAGTGGCCGGTTCGCCCAGTATGCCATGCCCAGCTGAGCACTTTTGTAGACGGCATAGAGCTGCGACGTCCAGGCTGGGCCGAGCACAGCAGCACAGCAACGTGGTGCGGACCGGCTGGGCCGTCAAACAAAGCTGTTTTCTTCTCAACACCTTGTGTGCCTCTCATTTGGTGAGAAAAAGGAGATGCCAACCAAATGAGGCTTCAACAACCTGTGCCTCCAAAAGAAAAGATCACAACTGTTTTTGAGGAGAACTCTCTCTGATCCTTTCTGTGGCCGAGGGTAAGCACATCATAATGTGTGGTTCCTGTCACTTGTCAGGGAAAATACAAGTAGTTGACCCAAGAAAACTGACACCCACCAATGACAACCTTACTCAAACACTCGTGTGTGGAAGATTTACCTACATTGACATCTGGAACCACCCCAATGTATGTAAATATGCCAGCCCAGTGGAGTGTCTGGGTTATACAAGTGGCATTCTTAAGTGGCTGAGTCTCCGAATCACACATCCTGCAGAATGGATCCGAACGACTTTGTCTCTCAGCTTTCTAGACCAAGTCATGGCACAGGCATCACCGGCCAGTGCCGCGTGGCAGGCGATGCACTCGCGCCGCGCATCTTGCAAAGCTCGGATGGCACGGTTCAGCTCCTGGATCACGGAGTCAGTTTGCTTGGCGCGTGTGGGATGTGTTGAAATGTGTTCAATCTCCTAGCATGCACGGGTAATCACGGGTACAATGACTTGGTGCTGACATTCAATCATCCAATCTGTACAAGCAAACTGTGAAAGTTCTGGAGAGCAAAACTCCTGAGTCAACCTCAAAAATGATGGAAATCTCTAAAAGCCCTGCAAACAAAGAAACAAGTACTCTCAAAGGACTTGTGGGGAAGAAACCTGAAACCTTCCCGCCCTGCGGCTCAACCAGCCCGAAACCGCCGCACCAGCCGTAGCCAGAAGGGCGAGTCCAAGGTCAGTAAGGCGCTGGCCAAAAGCTGCAGGAATTCCGATCTCAGTAGAGACGGCAGAGTGAACGGGACCATTCGGTCAGACTTTCTAGACTTTCTAGACTCTTCTCAGTCAGGATTCCAATGTTTCGTGATGTTGAAGATTGACGATGACTTCTTTCTTCCCTGAGGCCAAAGAACCTATAGTTCTCGAAGCCTATGGGACAAGTATATGGCTCTGTGCAACTATCTCTGAATGTTGTGGTACAATCTTCCAATCAGTTTAGGAGTCATGTCTAGACAAGGTCGATTGCTGCTCAAGCAATTAACTCAAGATTACAAGGTAGTCTTGGAGGCCAATCACTCCATTCCTTCATGCCCCTCGTGTTTGGAGTAGGTCTAATTCAACTTGAACAGTTTGAATTGTACGTCTGTGGTTCCACTGAGATTCACTGAGCTTCACGGAGGGCTGGTGAGACTGTCTCTCTGCATTGCCCAAGTGGCATCTTCATGGACAAAGCGCCCAGTACTCGGTAGGTTTCACCTGGCGACGGGCCAGTGATCGAAGCGAAGAACACGAGGTATCTTCAAGCAGACTTTTCAAATAAACAGAGATACCAACCTGGCTAAGATGTACAATGTACAATCTAGTGCTTGACAAAACTTGCAAGCATGGTGAAACTGCTGGCATTGAAGCCCTCATCTCTTGACTACTATCTCCTTCCGACCCCTTTAGACCTTTTAGAATCCTTTTGGACACTTTGACCACCGCACCTGTCATTCTCCACGCTTCCTTGCGTTCTCACTGCTTCAAGAAACCACCAACTTCATCCAAATACCTCGAGTCCACCAGCCATTCTCCTAGCACCACCACCCGATCCCAACGCTTCGGGCACCGACCCCACACCGCACCCCCCCGGCCGTCGCTGCGATAGGTCAAGGTGGGCGAGAAGGACTGCAACACCGAGCCGATCCAACGCTCTTGCGTCCAGGGCAAGGCGTGCATAATCAACTCCTCCTCCACCCAGTCCTGCCGTCGCGCTTGCGCAAGCGCACGACGCGGAGACCGGGAGACCGACATGTTTGTGACATCTAATTTGCTCTTTAGCAAAGAAGACTCCAAGGAAGTCACGTGGATTGGAGATGATTGGAGGGGTTGAGCTGATTGAGCACATGGTGACACAGTCGTTGGAACCTCAAGCCTCTCCATTGGATTCCCACTGACTCTTTATGATCTTTTGCGGATATCTCGGCATTCTCGAGTGTGAGCGTTTTCTCTCTTGTAGATTTGGGGATATTTCACTCACAGAATGGTATCCCGGTATCCCGATCTCTCACCAACACCAGCCTGACGTCTTATGAATCCTGCTACATTCATCCATCATCCACCGATCCATTCTTTCTATCTTTCTTTAAGTGCCTTACTGCTGCACGTTCTTGGCTTCGTGGCTTCTTTCATCCCGGCCGGTTCACGCAACGTTCACGCAGGAACTCGCCGTTCACGCTCCGTCAACGATGCCCTGTTGAGGAAGGACAAGTGCTGTAGCCCTGCAGCCTCGCCAATGAACGGACGTGGCGACAGGTCTCTTGACGTCATGGCTCTCTTATGTTCTGTCACTTAAGGTATTCTTTTTTGATCCATTTGTTCTCTTCAATGAACCGATTCCAACTCACAGGTGGTCTACTAGACTGGTCAGCCAGTAGTTCTTTCAAGAAACAGGGTGTTTTCTCATTCTTCATCTCCCAAGACACAGATCAGCGACCCACTGGATCCACACCGGGACGGACCATACACGGGTGAATCACAGACCTTCGGCGAAAGGATCCTCCGGATCCGCAGTTCAGTGTTACATTCATGGCCTTGATGCTGACAACCATGCTGGAGAGAAGATGGTTGCTTTGCTTCTCCTGAGTGCAAAACGAATTGTTTCACTGAGATGGATCTTCACCGTCCAAGACGGACAGACTTCTGAGTTACTTCAAACAGTAGTCCTGGACAAGAGCAGTCGGATGAAACGGTTCTATAGGATGTCTTCTTCAAACCCAACTGCATGAGTCACCCCCCCTTCATGACTGCTACAATTCCCATTCAATTCACAGCCATGACTCGTCCGTGAAGGAGCTGCAAACCGTAAGCAGGGGATGCCGCTGTGCGATGTAGCCTTCAAGACAAGTTGCCAGTCCGGAAACCCTCACTATTGACCTGTCCTTCATACACTTCATACCTGCCTCCAAGATCAAGATCAGGTGTGGGTTTTCCAAAGTGATCGAGGTGGCACGCATGCAATTCTGCCATACATGCCATGGGGTGACCTCCTATAGCCTTACTACTAGTAACAAGAAGCTACTAGGGGCTCCTGGCATCGCTACTAGGAGCAAGGAACGCTACTAGGGGCTCCTGGCCTTACTACTAGGAACAAGAAGCTACTAGTTTGCTTTGACACACAGCGGTCACCGTCGGTGCCTAAAGCTTCGCGGAGCAGCGGTGAGGAGACGAGGCCCCAGCGGCCGACCAACTCAAAGGCCTTCGCCGGTTCAACAGCGGATGACAGGGGTAGGACCGCCTTGGGTGGTTCAGCTGCAAGAAAAACGGGGCTAGGGACTAGGTCGTCAAAGGCGTTTTCTATAAGATGTTGTAAGCTAACAGGTGATGGGGAGGGATGTGTCAAACGATCCAAAGTTAGGGGGACTTTCTGAAAGAGCATTGTGTCTGCAAAGAGGTACCTACAACAATTGGGTGCTGGGTCCACTGAGCTGTTGGCAGCTTACTGGGCGCGTGAGGCGCACAACGAACATTGGACACATGAAAGGAGATCGTTGGTGCGATCATGCATTGAGTCGATCCCAGGTTGTGTAAATAGAGATTCGATTTTGCAGTGTAACTAGAAGGGGGCACTCCAACCATTTTGCATTACATCCTGTATCGGTGAGTTCTAGATTCACAAACACCCCAAACACATGCAACAACCAGGCAAACCTCATTTTGTTACTAGGAACAAGAAGCTACTAGGGGCTCCTGGCCTTACTACTAGGAGCAAGGACGCTACTAGGGGATCCTGGCATCGCTACCAGGAGCAAGGACGCTACTAGTGTCTTGTGAAATCATCCACCCCACCTCCAGTGTCTATACTTGGAGGAACACGTTTTTCTCGTCTTCCCAACACCCAAACCATCCAAAGCCAACCCCTGCCTGGCGCGCCGTCGCCTGGCGCATGGCCGAGAGGATGCCTTTGGATTTGATAAGGCTTCAAGTATGGGGATAGGGCACCATGTGGCATGGAGAAGAAGGTGTTCAGTTCCCTCCAGAATGTCGTTCCAGAAGGAACGAACGGGCGACGGAGGTAGCCACAGCGAGTGCTTCGCGACATGACAAAAGGGCGCGTCGACCTGGGTGTCGCATACCACGTCGACCTTCAAGCATTGCCTACACCCGACGTGTGCCACCCAAGCGCTGGCTGCCATATTGGAAGGATTGGCTGCGCCGCGTATTTCAAAAAGCCAATACAAACAACGAACGACCCAGCCATGAAAAGAAATCGGTGACCCGAACATCTCTGGCGGTGCATCGCCGAAAAGCCACTCAACAGGATCCAGAAACTGCCTGCAGGTCCAGATCATCAACCAGGCTACCTCGAGCTCAGCTGCAAAGCGGATCTGGGAAACTTGTCCCGAAAGTCGGATGAAACCCTCCAAAACTGCCCAGATCAGAACTGATCTGATGTGAGAAACATTGGGAAACTGTGTTGAGATCCTTTGTGTTCTTCCTTTGAGCTGCTCTTGAACCTGGGCGTCCATGGAACTCTGGAACCCTAAACCCGGAGTGGACCTTTCACACACCACAACCGCTTCTCAGCTGTTGGCAACTGCTGATCACGCAGGGATCAAACATCGATTCAAGGCACTGGGAAGATGCGCCAGGTCGATATTCTCCCCGATGCCGAAGAAGGTCATCACGTTCTGAATGCCTCAATTCGCGTGGAGGCTCTGAAGGGCATGCTAGACCCTCGTCACAGTGCTGTAGTGTCACATGGAATTGGATGGGGAGGAGTCCTAGTCTGACAAGGATCACCACGAAAGGTCAAATGTGCATTGGATATTAATTTGAACACGTGCACATGTAAGTGAGCAGTGAAACCGAAAAGTTCCTGATCTTTAGTATTGTCGTACTCTTCGTCTTGGTGATTTTCTTTTAACATCTTGACCATTATCCATTTCTTTGCCTATCCAAAATAGCCCAGCTACAGAAGCAAAAACGCAGGATGCTCTTGGGGATTTCCACCGTTTCCGCTGAACAGTAGAGGATCCATCGTGTTGGCTCCTGGCGAGGACGAACATTTAAGACAGAAAATGTTTGGTTAGCGAAGCAAAACACATAGAGAGGTAGTTTTTTGTTAGAGTTCTTTCATTGAAGAAGGAGTTGTTGTGTGATGTTGTGTGCTGGGTCTCGCTACATGCCGTTTGCTTACTCTGGGGCACAAGGAACAACCTGATTGCCGTCCTTGTACGGCTGATCCTGTCCTTAGATCATTCTCATGCAGCACACGTTCTTGATGAAGGGTTGGAATTCTCACGGTAAACCGCGAGCGAACATGGTCACTTTCTTGCGAGCCTATTCAGTCGGAGTGTTCAACTTCCCTATGACAAGAACACAGCGTACTGATGAGCTATGTAGGAAACCAAGAGGAACCCTTCGATCGTCAATAATGATACTACATGGGTGTTTGCACGAAGAGCCTAGCAAATTACTTTCTGTAGTACGTCTCTAGATATAGGTCCAGTCCAGTGCAATCATATTGAACTCCTCATGCTTGGCTCTGCAGTCCAACCGACTTGATCTGAATTTGGAGACTCTAGTGAATAAACACCTGGAATGAATGCAATTGAAATGGTCATTCTTTCCACTTCAGGATCACCTCAAGGCTTGCTGTCAAGTTGCCTTCCAACATTTCTCGAAATAGCCTGAGCTGACCAACAAGCGCAAACCAAGGCAGTACACTGGCACCAGCCGCCGCCGCAGCAAACATAGGCCCACAATATGCACAAATGTTTTGTTCATGCCCCAGCAGCCCAAACATCACATTTCACCCCCACTGGAGTCAAATCCCGAATATAACCGCGTAATCCTTTGTTGAGCCAACGCAACTGTAGAACCACCAAAACAGTTGTGTACATCAAATCACATCCTAATTATCAGCAATCCCATGCCAACTTCCAAAGGACGCAACAAAACCTTCAGCACACCCCATTTCAACATCTTTCAACCAGGTCAAACTGATTCAATGCGATAAAAACTGGGATTCATTCCACGCATCACCTCCCTGTTCCACGAAGCTCCCATTCAGCTCCCCTCGTGCCACGTGCCACTCTGCACCCCAAGTGGCGCCACGGCCACCGCTTGTCCCGCGATGAGGTCCTGGACCTTTGCGCCGCGCCTGGCAGCGATGAGGAAGCGGAGAGTGGTTTCGAGGTGCCAGGTGAGATGGCCGTTTTGTTTTCAGTGGAGAACACGTGTGTTTAAGTCTAGATCCAACTCCACCAGCTCCACCATCGTCCCGGTGCCTAAACGCAACACCGCACCGGGCTACCCACTCCTTCGCGTCGCGCCGTCGCGCCGTCACGCCGTCACGCGCGCCTGCCGGTCTTCTTCCGACGAGTGCCCTCGAGGTGCGAGACGAGCATGGCTTCCAGCTCTCGGAAGTCCTGGAACGTGCAGAAAAGCCTTCCGTTGGAAGACCTGGGAAGTGCCCTGTGTCTATATGGGTCGGTCTATCTGGTAGTAACAGTATTAGGCAAAGTAGAGAAGGTAGACCTAGCCATAGGAGCGCAAGGATCTGGTCATGCAGTTGTTGGACTTTGAGATGGTTTGAGATGGTCTTCTTTGTAATGCGTCCAACCAATGTTGTACATCATTGTAATATGTCCTTGGCTTCAACGCAATGGGACCAACAAAACCCGAACTGGAACCTAGTGACTAGTGTACCCAACATATCTGGGCAGTCTAGATCACCACGTTTGGAGAGCCGGCCTTGCACTCGGCCAAGTCATAGAAGAGCCATCCATCCAAGCCACTTTGCAGCTGTTCCATCAATGAAATCTCCTGTTCTCTGCGTTCACTGCGCGTGTTCGCCCAAAAGATGATGAGGTGATGTCATCATCACTTTGGGATCCCATGTGAGCTTTACGTGTCGTATCCAAAAATATGATATTTATGGGGGAGTTCAGAATGCCCACGCTCACACACACACAACAGTACCTCTCAAAACAAAGAACCGTCTGGAAGCCAACTCCTGAGCCCCTGTTTTCACACATCATTCCTTGTATCTTCCGCTGCTCTTTTCGGGGTTCATCATCTCCATCGGTCCGTCCTGCACTTTCACCGACAAGCTCTTCGCCAGCGACTGTAGAAGCCTTGGCAGCCCATCCGTGTCTGATCCGCTCTGGTTTTCTGCTGAAGCCAAATCAGGACGTGGTCATCCCAGGCTACCAAGTGATCCATTGCCACCAAGCAAGCAAACAAAACGACCGATGTTTTTAGGAATCAGCAATGATAGTCAGCAGCTGGAGTTGAACCGACACATTTCTTTCATCTTGCTTAAACAGCCCTTCTCTTTGGACCTTGGAACTCCGCTTCCCCATCAAAATATCTTTCCTTCCAGCCCAGGGCACGGTAGGGCGTCGAAGGGCACCAGCAAGGGTGTCTTGCTGGGGAGTCGCGCGAGCTGCTGCTTGGCGGTTCGTTTGGGATGTACCATAGGCACTGTGGCCTGCGAAGGAGGCGAAGGAGTCTGGGATGCATGGAGACCATAAGAGAGACCTGAGACGGAGGAGAATCCATCTCGCAAGAATCATACTTTGTAAGGCCCAAGTGTTGAGGATTCTCCATATTCTCCCTTTGTGGACGAACAGAAACCTCCAAAGCTCATAGCTGTCATAGCTTCCGTTGGTTCCCCATCCAGATCTTGCTAGGTACCAAAGCAAATGAAACCATGAACCACGCAAGCCACTACCGCTTCGGTGCCTTGACGGCATTCCACATCTCTTTGATCCGTCGCATCATGGCAATGCCTGAGCGGCTGATGACTCAAAATGTTGGTGGCACCATGGTACCATCCCAAAGACCTGACTCCACAATTCTCGCTCCTAATCACACACCCATTCATGGAATTCGAATGTAGTCTTCACTATAGGGCAAGTATGGTCTTCAGAATGCGCACACTGTCCAGTAGATGAACTGATTCGCACGATCCACTCTTTAGTCATTCAGGTCAATGCCTTTTGAACCCAGTGAGAAGGGGCAACCTAAGGCAACCCAATCCACTCCTAGACCATTCAAAGCTCCAAGCCGACAGGCGGACGGAACGTGCCAACGTCCAACGAAACCCGTCCGAGCGGCTGAGGATCTTCGCCGCGGGCACCACTTCCAACAGATCGTCCTCCATGAAGTCGTCCACCTTGGCGTCTCTTGGGTGAAGGAGGCTTTCTTGGCCGACTCAGTTAGGAGGAAAAAGTTACGGAGTGGTCCTTCAAGTGGTCCAGATGTGAAGAAGAAGGTGTCAGTGTGGCTTTGGGCCGGGCCATGAACGTTCCACGTCTTCTTTCGCACGTCACATCTTTCCATGTCTGCTCGTCCGACCCCTCGTGATCGGTCGGTCTGAGTCGGACACCTCATCCTCCTCGCCCTGACCATCCTCTCCTTGCCCGTCCTGCGACAGGTCAAAACCCAAGCAAAGACTTACATGGGGTAGGAAGGAGAAGAGTGAAGCCAATTATCTCAGCAATTAGATTGAACATATCATCATTATTCATCATTCATAATCTATTTAGTGAAGACAGATGTGCAAACTTTCAAACACCTAAGAACCTCCTAGCTCTTGGGGTAAAATCAAACAACCAGCTCTCCCCCGAGTGCGGTCGCACCGGCCCTGCAGCAGGTTGCGGATCCTCTTCCCCTGCTTGATTCTCGCTGTCAGTGTCGCTGTCACTATCGCTGTCGCTGTCTTCGTCTTCATCGTCAGTGTCATCACTGCTCTTTTCGTCTTCCTGGGCCAGCAACGTTTGCAGGCGGGCTGTTTTTGGAGACACGGACATCGCCTCCTTCAACTCAAAACATGTGACCTTCCAGTGGAGCCCACAATGTAAATCATTGCAAATCAAGCATGTCCACCACATTTTACCTTCAGGACTTGTTCTGCTAGGCACTCTCAACATCTAGTCTAGTCTAGTGATATCGTCAGAGCTTCAGGTTCGTCTCCAATTGGCCTTAAGTAAGTGAGCTGTCCGTAGGTCTCATGTAAAGCCAAGATTCTTCTGAGCTGCCTGTTCGATCAAAGCACGAGAGTGAGAAAAAGACACTTTGATCGGTCAGTCAGTCTGCATCCATGTCGGAAAATGATGTTACTCAGAAAATTGTGGGTGTCTTGTGTGATTGCTCTTGAGCAGGCAAAATGCCATGAACGCACATCAGCGAATGCACGTCGAACAGTTTTAAGTTTGCAAGGCCTGATTGCTCACACAAACTGAAGCTTGAAAACCTCTGCCCTTCAACCCCCGAGCACCTCCATCACCAGATGCGCTTAAGGCCACCTGCATGCAAAAGCATAGGCACGAGGATGCACTAGGCGGCACGCATTGTTACTTGCTTATCTTGCTTAAGGTGAAACAAATTCATCGTGATCTAGGCAGCAAAGGGAAGAACATCAGCAAAAGTTTGTCGTCCCACTGCCAACAGATTCGTGTCCCAAAGTGGGCTGATGACAAAATCCGTCAGGTCTGTCGCACAATCTTTTGACTTGCATCGCTACTCTCAACAGACTGTGAGGCGGCTATGCTGTGTCACTTGAACACTCAACACCTCATTCTTTTAACCCGTCCGGACAAGAAAAACGGTGACGGACTTCCCCCTAGTTTAGGTTTCGCCAGATTTATCGCAGGTTCCAACTTCGAGTCTGTCGCCAGGTCACCCTTCCATTTGCCCTTCCGCCATGTGAGTCGCTCGTGTATGCGACGGTCCCCGTGCCTCGCTGGTCTTCACGGTACCCGTGCTCTGGCGGCGCTCGGTCCTGAAGAGGGGTGATGGGTGGCCAAGCGCTTCATTCCCAATCTTGCAGAAAAAAAGAAACGAAGGCGGACTGTTGAAGCATCGGAATGGAAGAAGGTCGAGGAGTTGTGGCCATGGTAGGTGGCGGTCAAAACACCTCAAAATAGGCGCTTCTGGGTGCCACATACGCTGCCTGCGACGCCAGGTCTTCAGGATGACTCAGCTGGGTCGAGGGATCCCTTTTTTGTGGCCTGAATCCGCCCACGATTCGCCGGGGTGCTTGGAGGTGTCGAGGGTCAAGACCTTGTTGGTCATGGCAGTGACCATCGAATGCCACAAGGATGATAGACCTGCCAGGAACTGAAGGCATTCCTTGCTGAAGGAAGGGGATCGAGCCGCCCAAGGACCCAAGAAGTGCTTCTCATAAAAGCGACTGAAGTGTCCTCAAGACTCTAGAACATGCGAAACTGTAAATTGTGGAGTGTCATCTCGAGCAGTCTTGGGGAGACGTTCCAAGTAAATGTATGTGTGTGGGTTAGAAGTCCAATTCATGAGCTAGCTAGAGAAAAAAGGTGAACACTGAAAAGATGTGACTGCTCAACTCATGGCCTTGCTCGCGGCTCTCCAGCAGGAGGAAGAGCCGAAACAAGGATCCCTGTGAAGGGCCCAATGCACAAACCACGATCTCCATCAACTCCGACACTGCCTGACTTCACGCAACTCGGACACGGATGGACCGAAAAGGCCGTGACAGGGTCGAAAAGGAAGTCCCCAGGTTCAGAAAACTCCCCAGGTATGAGCAGGTTCAATCCCCTGGGGCAACACGGACCGGCGGACAGGTGGGCCACTACCCCCCCACTTCCAGTTAAGGGAATGAGCGGACCAGGTGTGGAACGTTCAAAACAATTCTCTGGTCAAGATCGCTAGTAGGTTGGGAGGCCATCACGTAATCAGGTTGGAGGCCATTCCTATTAGGTGGAGGCCATCGCTAGTAGGTTGGAGGCCATCGCTATTAGGTTCCTTAAAGTCTTACTATGATTGGTTCAACAACACAACATTGCTTCAAAATGCTTCAAAGCAGATTCTTCCAGCCAGCTCCATTAGCTCCATGTTACTCTTCTATACACCTAGTCTTCTCGAACACTCAGGATCTAGCATGTCTTCAGGGGCCTGTCGTTCCCTTTCTGACAGTTTCTCTTAGCCCAAGCTCTTGGACCAACAAAGCTTCCCAGGACCAAGGCTTTTCTATACTCTTTTCTATCGACCAAGTGACATCTTTGGCCGAGCTGTGCAACTTCAGTTGATGCTGCAAGAGAGCCTGCAGCACCTCACACCCACGCTGGGCTGATTGCTAACAAATACAGGAAGACAGTGACAGTTGAGGCAATGGAGTGGAAAGCTGCTGTGCCAGCGGAATTTGACATCCACGGGAAAAATGACCGATAGATACTAAGCAAGTCCAACCAGGAAGCTATTGTGCAAAACCCTGCATCATCTGCACATTTCTGGAAGGACCCCCGTCATACAACCTGAACATCAGGAACCTCCTTTGGGGTGCCTCTTCGGGTGCTTTCCCACTTAGAGGACTGGAAGTGATTTCACCCCAAACCTACCGGCCGTAGCCCTCAAACCGTGCCAGGGAGCCAATGGCCGCATCGCAAAGCCATCGACCTCCTTGTTGACGTCTCTTACCAGATCTTTCGTGCGATCTTTCGTGATATCCACCGGGGTAAAGAGTCCTCCAATCGCCAGCACGCGACAGCTGAAGCTGGAGAAAAGGTTCAGAACTTGATCGGTTGGCAGAACACATCTGAAGAACAAAGGATGTCTTTCCCCGAAAGATTGGATGTTTTGGAAAGCTGGCAGCTATCTCCTCTCAGTACTACAGCTTCATGTTCCAACACCATAGCTGCACATTGAACTGTTGGAGCACCTTCAAAAACAGACCCCTGCAAATACCGCGATATACAAATACCCCTGCAAAGAGCACCTTAGCGGTGTGAATACAAACCCCTGCAAATACCCCGGTATAGATGGTGGTTCTCCAGCTATAGAAGTGCCGGTGGCGGAAAGCTCCTTTCACGGCCTCGGTGGCCAGCTCGCTGTCGATCAAGGCCGCTTGCAGCAGGGCCACGGTGGAGGCTAAGGGGAGGAACTTCCTGAAAAACGTTGCCAGTGACAGCAAGAAGTGGTAGATGGCTAGGTGACAAAACCCTGGTGCTGTTGGTGCTGTCAAGATTCTTGTGCTGCGGACACTGGAAACTGACACTTCAGCATATCTTGGTGATTGACTTGAACATTGCATAAAAGAATTGAACAGTCTAAACAAATGTTGGTAAAGCACTGACTAGACTCCTTCATTGAGTGCAGCTGTTATTTCCAGGATGACATCACTGCATTTCACCCAAGCAATGATCATCTGGCGGAAGGACTAGTTCCTGGTGTTGATGCAAATGCCAGGCTTCGGGAGCCGTGAACTCCTTCAGTTTCTATGCGGAAATATGTCATGCCAAGGCTCTTCTCCGCCTTCCGCCGCTGCTGTCGTTCTTGAAGACCCATGGAGACGCTGCGCGCGAGGCGCGAGGCGCAAGCGTGGAACTTCTGCAGGGGCCGAACCACCTGACGTCAATCGCCGGGGTGGACGGTGAAGTGGATGTGGAGGCAGGTGTTGGTGTTGCAGATTGGATGAAGAGTGAACGGATTTGGTTTTCTCTTCCAACAAAGTGGATCGAACACCTGGAGCGGCTGACACCGACGGTGCGATGCCATGCCAACCACCGACCTTGTCGCTTTGCATGTCAGAGTTCTCCTGGGCGTGCGCGTTCCGTAGAGCACGTGGAGCATAGGTCGATGGAGATCGGAGAGGGTGATTTCTGCGGTGGGTGGGCTCACTTTGGGTGACTAAGCATATTAAGCTACCCAGCCAGGCCTGGGGGGCAGCCCTTTTGTCACAGTTTTCCCAGATGTATGCAGTTTGGACGAGAAATCCAAGTTCTACCGGCCTACTCATTCTGCAACCTACTACATTGAAACACAACTCCAAAGAATGATGTGGACTGCTTCATCAAACTGACATATGCCATATATATATTGCCCATCTGCACACTTCGGAACAACATCTGTGTAGACAACGATTGGGCTATGAACTGTGGCCATCCTCGACACTCCCTCCCGCTTGCGCCCCGCTTGCGATTCGGCCAAGATGCCATCTTACCCAGCAAGTGGAGGATCAATTCTTCGCTCACCTCAGGGCCAAGCTGCTCGCATCCAGGCAAGTGATGAGGAAGGAGAGTTTCTTCTGTCAGCAGGTGGCAGACTCTAGAACAGAAATTGAACTCCGGTCCACTTGCCTTAATTCCTGAATCAAAAGTCATCAAGTTGATAGCATGTCACGGCTCTCTGAACACGCCAGTGACCTGGAGTCTTCTCTGGCCTCCTATGTCAAAATCATGAAAAAATTACACCAGCATAGACCCAGATAGCTAGGCAGAATCCCACGACCTGTTGACATGCAACTGGCTGGAACAAGAATGTACGCAGCCTGCACAGCCACCTTACGGCACCTCCCTGTCTTAAACACACGCTCAGCCAGCTCACAGCACCAGCACCCAGGACCCCAACACCAGCACCAGCGCCGACACTTTCGAAAGCGCAGCCAGCTCATTCTTATTTGCAGCAAGAACCCCATCGCCGTCCCTATTTGGGGAATAACAACGTATGATCTTTCTCTCTCCATCGCCTTCTCGAAGACTTGATATAAGTTTATGCGCACAAAAGTATGCGCACAAACGGCAAAGCCCGTAGGCTTCACTCGCCCAAGGCCAAGCAGTATCCAGCACGACTATTGTGTGCGTAGCATGCTGAAACATGCTGAAACAATGGTCGGTTGAGAGCCTGACGTTGCGCATAGAACATTACACGTAGAAAAGTATGCGCGCAAGCAGTACAGCCCTTGACACAGCTGTCGGCCAAAACAGAACCCGAAGAGTGTAAATACCCCACAGCGCAAATAGACAAAGAACGCTCAAGCGACAACACGCTAACACCACCGGCACCGGGGCCCGCTGTCTCTACCGGACGCACTGCCAGCACCCAGCACCGGCACCGTGTCTCCACCACGCGCACCCAGCACCAGCACCACAGCCCGCACTAGCGCCCGGCACCGGCACCAGAAACCTGTCTCCACCACGTGCACAGCCAGCTCACAGCACCAGCACCGGCACCCAGCACCAGCACCAGCAACCTGTCTCGAAAGCGCGCACGGGCAACTCATTGTTATTTGAAGTAAGAACCCCATAGCTTCGCTATCTGGGGAATAACCGCAACACATGACTTTGAGGGTCTTTCGATGTTTAACAAACCAACCAACGGCTTTTTCTGTTCCTCCTGTTACGTATGATTTCAGAGTAGCTGGCACCGTTTCCCGCCAGATCCCACGATGTCAGGTTCATCAACAACCACAGTACTGTGGGGATTGCCGCCATCGACTCGGAACCGTTCCAAATGGACAGCGTCCTCCCCCTGTGCAACGCCCAGGTCAAGCCCAGGTCGCCAAGAGCCGCGTCTCCTGTGCCATCAACACCAGCTGTTGATCTTGTCGCTTGCGTGCAGCGTTGGGCGCTTCCTGGCCACCGCTTGTTGTCGCTAGCTTAGTCATCCAACCGATAGCCACACCCAAATGATCTGGGTCTGTGGATGTCTGAATTGATCGAAACATAATTTGTAATTCCCAAGATCGCCAAGAAACAAACGGATGATGGCTTGTGCGGTCTGGGTAGCTCACTTGATTGTTCTGTTCTCACTCCATCTCAATCTTACTCCGTGGCTGGCGTACCTTTTTGTGGTTCTTTCATCCCAATCAAAAAGGACAGTGGTCCTTGGCATAGATGAAGCTGGGCAAGAAGGCTTGCGCCGGATGAGCTGGCAAGGGATCCATCGAGATCTGAGCATGCTCGCAAATCTTGAACATACTTCAGATGCAAAGGAGGAGATGCAATGGAGGGAACTAACACCTCCCCTGAGACTTTTGGGCGCCAGCTGCAACATGCAATCCAAAGAAAAAACGTACATTATGAGACTTCCATGCAGTACAGAACAACATGGTTTGCTGGAATCTTGGCGACGACAGCAGTTCAAATCCTTTTTGCCTAGGGGTGGTTGTGTCTACTTGGCCTTCTACCTTCTTCAAACTGTGCTCCTTGCAGAATTCAAGCGGCAATGGAGCAGGTGGACCAAATGGCGCTTGGCACACGCATCAGCTGTTCCGCCTGAACATCGCAGCTGATACGGTTGGCGTTCGGAGTTCTGGGCCTTTGAGCGTTACGGAGAAATGGGATTCCGCAATTGGAATCCTTGGTTTTCTAGGGAAAAGACACTTGTCCAAACGTCTAGTCTAGAGTCTAGGACCGTTTCCCTTCAAGGTCGACAGGCATGTGAAGGAATGAATCTGGGGCCATTGATGCGTACGGAGCAGAACCATTCATCCAATGTCCATGGAACGTCCGTACCACAAAGCCAGGAGGTTCTAGAACTACATCGAAACAAACCAAACTTGGATCAAGTGAAGAAAATAACAAGGGGTGGTGATTGGATCGAACATACATAAACCACCCCTTTCCGTGGATGCATCTGCCATGTTTTTGCTTGTTTATCATTCTTTATCCACCATGCCGAGCGTGCTGATCTTCCTATTTCCTCGATCGACCTGCTTGATCTTCGCTGGGCCCCACAAGGATCGGCTCCACGGGCATCGGGGCGCCATGACCTCGTTGCTGGGCTGTGGTCCTCGCCCGGTCCTCGTCGCTGGGTGGGTTTACCCTCTTGATGTACTTGAATCCGCAACCATTTTTGCTTTTCGTTCAGGCACGCCCTTAGTTCCTTGCTTCCGTGCCTTCCGTGCATTCGTGTTTTCTTGCTGTAAATTGTTCCTGCATTGGGGACCAACCAAGTTGTGCCTCGGTGTCAGATCATTGCAAAGAGGAAAGAAAGACAGTGGTTTTAACATGTTTAAGCTCCCTACACCACAAGGACTCGGGGTCAATCTATTCAAGGTTACACCTTTGCGGACAGTCAACACCACATGGGGCTGCAAACCACCGGGACTGGAGTAGTGCAAAAAGTTCAACCGGAATAGGAGGTGCTGCGATCTGAAAACAATCTGATCCGATCAATGAGCGATGAATTGCCATGAACTGTGTTGACCTACCGTGAGCTCGGTACCGGGTGCTTTCTCCTTTAAATTGGAAAGTCTCTCCAAAACATCGCAAGTACTGGGAAGACCATGCTGAACAATTTCTAAGTCCCTGTTCAGCCAAAGGTTTCCCTAGTCCGGCCATCGCAACTCACAGCAACTCTGGCGAACTCACACGAGCGGCGTAGAGATGGAACCGGTAGTGGACCATAGGCAATGCCGCTTCTAGCCGCTGTAGCATGCTGAAGACCCGAACTCTCCTCAGTGATCAAGGTGACACTTTCTACAAAGCACTGCTCAGAACCTCAACTCTGCCATCAAAAATGGAGGGACACGGCCTTTGTCCAAACAATTTGGACGCCAAGGTTGATGCTTTAAATGTGCTTGAACTAGTTTGGCATGATGAAAGGAGCATTCCTACTTCTCTTCACACCTTTGCATTGCTCTTCCACTCCAATGGATGATAAATTTGATTCGACTTTGACTAAAAATGTCTGTTTGCATAGAATGGTGGAAACGAATACTTCGGCCTTCCTGGTACCATTGCTGAACCTTAATATAGATATGGCTCGGCTTTCTCAACGCATTCCTCTCAAATTTCTCCAAACAAACAAACCCTCCCACGAACCCTCTGCCATCCCACCAACCACTCTGTGCCTGATGTATCACCTGCACCACCTGTGCTTTTTTTCTCAACAAAACACGGCGTTTCACCCCACCGATTCCATGCATCGCTCATCGTCCAAAGCTCAACTCCTCCGATTCCATGCACTCCACCGAGTGTGTGGACGCGTCGCCTGCCTGGGCGCTTTTGGCCGGAAGTGTGTGAGCCGGCTGCGAAGGAGGGGGAGAAGAGCACATGTCGAGAGTCCCAACTGCTGCAGGAGTGGCTTCCTTCAGCATGTCTCACAAGGTTTGACCAAGATTTATTGTGTTCTTTTTTTGTTTGAGGGGAGATGTTGGTACTGATTGTGGATTGCGCTTTATACGATTGGACATTCTCTTGGAACAGGGTTCTGGGTCAAGTTGATGATGCTGGTTGATGTTATCCCTTCGATTTCTACAAGTACACAGCATACCCACTGCTATAGGCTCAGGGTAAAGCATTGTCGACACGGCCTGGCATGGCCCGGCCCCTTAAAAGAATGCTTCTCAGAACAGTCATCTTAACTATCCCCCCTGCAAACAGTCCATGTCCGGAATTACTTGGAAACAACCCTCTTGTTACATCGCTGTCTTCAGGGGCTGGCGGACATAGGTTTGACCCCCAATTCCCAAGCTCCATGTCGCTTCAAGCGACCAAACAGCTGCGCCAAGCGTCGTTGATGGCCAAGGCCCTTGTGAAGCGTTGGCTCAGGTGGAAGAGCACCGAGTGCCGCTCCGTGGTCAAACGCACGCTGGGGGCGTTGGAGCCTGTCAAGTGGGCCATATGCTCAGAAGCAAGTGTAGAGAATATAGTTGAATAACTTCGAGAGTTGCTGATGAATCCTGCTTGAAACCTCAGTTGTCTATAGAGGTGTGGACCCTCCCGAGTAGATTGTTGCAAAGCTGTTCAATCCGAAAAGTAACCTGGAAAAAAGTGAACATCGCATCACAAAGCATGACCAAGTGAAAAAACACGTGGTTCAGCTGCACTACCTACGGTTTCATTGCTCACGTCCTCTAGTCGGAACCAATGAATGGACACAAAAGGTACGGTAGATTCTATATAGAAAAAACTCAAACATTGGTTGATAGAGAATACCATTAAGGTATATAGTACAGTATACTGTCTGTAGTATTCTGTAGTAATCTTGTATCAATTATGGAAGCTCAGCTCCGATGCAACATTGCCCTGCTGTGAAGCCTGAGAGGAGCACCAACAGGGTTCCAACAAAGCCGCGAAGGTTGGACAAATCGTCCAGCTCGATGATCCTCAGTGCGATCTGGGTATATAGCAAATTACAGCAGGTTGGATGGACCTCCCATCCTTGTCCCTTCTACAACCTGTACTTGGGACTTGGGGTTGTTTCTCTGTGATTCATGGATGGCCACGAAACCTGTAAAGTCGCGTCAGTTCTTTTGGTGTCTTGACGTGACTACCGTTTGGATGCATTTGCCCTTGCACACCAAGATGATTGACTCAGTCTGACATTGATTGCCTCACAAAACCCGTCTGGTCTCGACATTTGGATCCGCCCGAGTTACCATATATATTTGGAATGAGCAGTGTGGGGGTTCACCCTTGAATGTTGTACGGCAGCAGAATGACTTAAACCACGATGGCAGTTCCAAATAGATCCCTTCAATTTCCCTTCACCACCAAGCACCCAGGAAATCACTAGAGTCCCTAGAGTCATCCGCCAAGCTTCATGATAGATCCCTCCAACATGCAGTGCTGCAACTTGCTCGTGAGCGCCTCTGGTGTCTCACTGCCGCTGCACAGCAACGGCTGGACACAGTCCTCCCAAGCCGGACGTGGCCAGCAACCATTCGACCGTGAGGCGAGAGACCAAATGAGACGAGTCGTGCACAACCAGGCGCGAGCCCTAAAAGGTCCACGGGCCATGTGGGGACGTGTTTCTCATGGTAAAAAGACACGCCAAAGCACCCTTAGACCGACGGAGGCCTCTTCGGCCTCCGGCCTGTCCTGGTCGGTGGCCTTCGCTTGTGGAACATCTTCCCATTCGTTCTCGGAGTCGTCCAACACGTCGCCATCGCCTCAGATTGGGGTGAACTAGGGTTGGGCGGCTGTGAAAGGAAAGACTCAAGATACTCAAGTACTAGAAGATCTAGAAGAGAGGTTCTCTGGCAAACTGGTGTGAGGAAATTGCGGAGTGAGCACCCTGCCAATCTTCTGATATACAAAAGGATGGTGCGACAAAGTGACCTGCGATCTAACAAAAGCGGTGGGTGCAGGGTGGGCTTAGGACAATGTTGGAAGCCAAAATTAATCTGGCACCTTTGAACAGCTCAAATCCACTTGTCACGCTTCACCACCCGCACCGGTCGAGAAGCCATGCTCCTGCGCGATGCCTCGCGACTCCATGAGCCTGGTGGTGGTGTCGCACACGAGTTCCGCGATGGCTCGTGGAAGAGGTTGACATGCATATCCCAAAAGCCAAGCAATTACTATAACACTTATTGATTGTACTTCTATATGTTGTTGGCAATGTCTGATAAGTCTGACATATTCTGGCTGATCAGCCCTACAGAGCGTCGGCACGCCACCTAACGTAGGAGAGGTTGGATTACATCTGTCAAATAGTGCAGTGTCAAGCAAAGAAAAACTGGGGCAAATGGAGCAACTCTGTGAGAACCGGAAGAACAACCGCTGTCATTCACCGTTTCACATGTCAGACACCCTCATCTAGCGACTCAAATGACTCAAATCATCGTCCTTTGAGGTTTTCGATAAGAAACGATGTGGGACTTTGTAAGAACGAACTCAGCCACACATCGACTGGGAGGGCCACGTCGAAGCCACGTCGAAGGGCTCTATATAGAACATGGATTGTAGTGGCCGGGATGGTAAATGTGAGTCAGTCGAGGCAATCAAATCCTTAAAATCTCAATGAAAACCCTCTGGCTGCCTCTGCAAGTGCTTGTCGAATTCCTCAGTTCGACAAGCAACAATCAAAATATGGCACGCCCAACCACACTCTAATGCGCAAAGAATGGACCATCTCCCAGTAACAAGCCATACCTTTCGTGAAGGCACCACTGTTGATTGCACGCCTTTTCACTGTATACAACCCACCTGCAAAAAAGCCTGAAACAGTGGTTGAATTCCTTCTCACAACCACAACCATTCATCTGTCGTTGTGGGGTGGCTTGATTTTTGCTAGAGCTTGGACCTGTTCCATGCTCTATCTACTCCAGGATCCTGACCCAGTTCCCTGAATACGATCCACCCACCTACACTCCATGCATGAGATCAGGAATGAACTCCTCTAGCACGTCCCCCAACAAATGGCCTTCATGCGCTTCCTGTTGAAACGATCTATAAATACATCTTCTTCAAGGGAATACAACCTGTCCACAGAATCCATTTGGAGATCACATGAGGTCGCAATAGCTAGAACGATGCTAATTATAGAATGCCATCAAACATTGTACAAACATGCTACAAGTATAATATAGAATGCTATAGAAGTTAGGATGCTATAACATGCCATACAAACATTCTTATCCAAAACATCCTTCTGCTCTACGGATTTCATTGCAGCGCCAAGCTGCAGTACGGTCTCCACCGCCCGAGGCCACTGGGTTCCGCTGCGTATGCAGCTCCTGGCATTGGTGTGGTTTGGCGGATTGCAGGTGCTACAAGATGTCCTCCTTCCAACAGTACGTAGCATGGAATGCGCAAAAATGATTTTAAGCCTATGAACGGCTTTTGTGACCGGCATTCTCAGGTCTCACTTGATTTTAAGCACTGTGGAAGGTGAACACATGGATGCCAAGCAGCGTCTTCTTTTTCCAACAGCCCTAAAATTGGTGTAGCTCTACTAGACAGCTCTGTGCTGTCTGGCCTCTGCTGTTCCTGTCAATTTCCTGGTTTCAGGTTTTTTCCAACTCCAGATCGCACGTGTCGAACGCCGGGGGCGTTGGGCGTAACTGGGCCTTGAGCCATTCCAGTGCGCTACCAAAGGGGTCCAACATCAAGGTACACAGGCTTCCGGACCTCAAAGTCACGAAGAGACGTGAGGCAATGGAAGGGACAGCGAGCTGTTTCATGCTATCTCATGCTATTTGTAGGTAATTGAGGTCCTGTGGAGCACGCACTCAGATGAGTGAGAACTAAAAAGCAGAACACTTTGACTTTAGACATTGTTGGATATTGTACTTAACCGTTTAAAGTTTATGTAAATATGTTTGAATGATGTTGCTGGGTATTTGGACGTTGTACCGTTGTACCTAATTAATTTATCAAAAATGCAATCTATTTCAACAAGCAAAGCACATCACCAGTACTACTGCCCACTGCTGCTCGCTCTACTGCTCTACCGGTGTCCACTGGACAAAGAATGATGGACCTCCAAGGCGCGCTTCCATGGCCACCGCACCCTGCAGTTGTTGGCTGCTAGGCCACGCTTGGACGGCTTTCCGCACGAAGCTCTGCGGGAAGAAGTTCCCCAGCTCTGCACCTCGTTGCGTTCGCGAAGCGTCGAACGCTCAGCTCGTGTGGCGCGACCCAAGCACCATGGTGGACGCCGATGGATGGTGATGCTGCGGCGAAACACGGTGAATGTGTAATGACAGTGTAGTGTAGTGAGTGTGCATATTCCGTGTGTGTGTGTGTCAAACCCTGTTCCTAAGGGTTTCGTTTTTCAAGCAGGGGGATCAGGGACGTTTGGCTTGGCCTGATCCAACGCAGCTCCAGCCATTCGTCAGGATATTCCTGAGGGACGCCTTGGGAACGTACCTGCTTCCAACTTTTGATCAAGCTGTCCAATTTGATCGGTTTGTTTTCATGGTCCTTCATGCTACCACCCCCAAACAGGTTTTCCCGCCGCTGTGCAGCCGCTTCCACTTGCGCTTGCTGTGAAACTCTGGTTAAACAATACTGTTTTCGCTGACCCTTTCACCTTGCGGTTCTTCACCTTCCTTCTCAGCTTGGGAACTGAGCTAACAGAAAACCAATGTCAGAGTGTGCAGGTGATGAGGATGGGGATGGATGAGAACCTCTCTCAAACGGCTTGTGCTGATCGTGTGGATAAGTCATGGGATCCAAAAACCAGTTGGCCAGCAGTGCAGCAACGGGGCATCAAACCCTATTGAGGGGACTACCACCTCGATTATCTAATCCGTCTTCTTTGTTGCATATATGTCTGGCATTATATGGCTGTGAAAATAGAAAGATGACGTCACAGGGAGTCTGTATGGTTTGCTTCCGTTTGGACAGAAGACGTAAAAGCACAAATGCCAACCACTTGGATTGCATTTGCTGGATGAACCCAGGGTGTGTCTGTCTTCAACTGCAACCAGAATTATGACTAACCATGAATCCAGAGTCACCTTCTCAGCCTAAAACCATACCTTTTTTGCATGACAGGCCTCTCACGTCTCGTGTCCACCGGGTCAAATACCGGGTCGAATCGTTCAGCTCCGACCAAGCCACTGGTGAAGAGGTTGGATGGTGTTGGCACGCCACCCTCCTGCAAGACCTCAAATTGCAGATTTGTGTCAACAAATCCAAGATGTTCCACTCACTTCAGGTCACAAAAGCACGGAGGTTGTCCATTTTAAGATGAAAATTGTGATTACATGTCAGAAGGAACTCCAACATGTAGATTTGGCAAAGACATTTGTTTGCATGTTCACTTTTCCGTGTCCACCAGTCACCTGCCACGTTCGAGTGATGGCTTCATAGCCAGCCTGGTGCAATTCCTTCATGATGGCTTGTCGTAGATGATGACTGAAGGAGGCTCCATAGCAACTCAAGACCTTGCAGTGCCACAGGACGCAACCGGCCACCGAACAAGCGTGTGAGGAACACCCAGCCGAGCCAGCCGATCCGGCCACCTGGTTCAACTAGTCTGGACAAATGTCGAAGACTCTCATGACTAGGGTAGAAAACACCTTGAAACACCACTCCAAACTGAGGTCAACCTCCCAGTGCTCTTGCTCGGCGCCAAACAGTGAGCCATGAACTCCATGGGTTGAGTCCAGGAACTCCAATGGTCAGAATGGCACCCCATTGCTCCGGCGACTCCTCCGCTTCGCGCAGCAACGGTACCACCACCTGTGGGCGTGAGACAACCGCAGACAGCCGCGGCGAGAAGTGGGAGGTGAGGGTCGCGAGATCTCAGAGGGGGAGACGTCTGTGAGGTTGGCAGCATCATACCAGGATGGTAAGAGACTTGTCAAGGGAGTTAGGAAAAATAACAATTCAACGCGGAAACATGCGGAAACTGTCCGAAAATGCGTTCGAGCAGCTGCTTTCCCACCCTGTGAACCAAAATACAAACATTCCGCACGGAAGCAGACCATCCTGCCTCGCACTCACGCCTTCGGGGAGCGGCAATCTCCTGCCGTCAGCAATTGGACAGCTCGCACATGTGTTTTTCTGGTCAGTTTGTCCATCTCATACTATACTCACCACTTCTTGATTGCACTTGGTTTCATACTATTCATTGTATAAGCTAATTACTCCATGCAAGAATGAAACTCCAGCTTCACGAAGGCTTCTCTCCTCCTATCCAAAGAACATACCATGAGACACAACAACCTACTCCTCCAAGATTGCTTGAACCCCCCCGAAGACACCTGCTTAACCATCTTCCAGAATGTGCCTGTACAGTTCGTCCCCAAATAACCCGGAGAATCTATTTCCTCAGCACATGGCAGGGCTCCAGTACACGCGTAGCCCGTGCGCTCTGCCGCTGCAGCACTGCTTCAGATCGCAGGAGGACTTGTCGCTGCTGCACTGTCTCTGCATGCGCAGCCTGCGACTCGACGCCACAGCAGGAAGTGGTGCAAGGGGTTGTGCCATCAGGCTCAAAGGTTCAAACAAATGGTATGATGGCACAGCCGCTCATGGAATAGTTCTGTGCGATAGCACAGAGTTGCCTGTGGAGGTCGGGGAAATGATATGATTCTTCTTGCTGGATAGTTCTGTAGTGTTCTGTGCGGTAGCTCCATTAAATTCCTCCATCTGGCACATTTGAGGACAACTACGCAAGTCAGAAAAAAATACAAAACATCTTTTTGAGCTCACATAGTCACAGCGAAACAACTTGTACCTGTCCTGGACCCACAGAATTTACAGAAATGAAAGGATTTCTGAGTTCTGAGCTGACCAAATCAACCCATCCAACCATATCCAAAGCAACCAAGCCAGGACCAATGAACGCGCCCCAGTTGACCGTGGCCTCCAGGCGCTCCAGCGTCTTGGCGGCCCGTTGGAGTTCCGCCTCGGCGGTGGCCACCGCCACGGTGACCTGGCGCGACCCGGTTGGAGGAGGATTCGGCCGCCAGTGGCTGGGGTCTTTGGATCGAAAGAAGATCTCAACTAATATGCCAAACTACCTAAAGTGCATCCCAACTCTCCATTTCTGTGGTGGTTTCTGCGGATTTGGGTGCATCTTTATGGTGAAACCGCCTAAGGAACTGCCCGCAAATGAGGTGGAGCTGTTGCTTCCATCGCATGGCTTAGATGAAAGAGAGCAAGGATTCTCCCAAGTGCCTCAAGGTCCGGGATGGACATCACACGTCAACGAGACCTCGATCTCTCGCCGACTCTCGCCTCTTGTAGCTGAGTGGAGAGGTCTCCCATGCTCTGACGATCATCTTCCATTCCTCGGATGGGATGCCTCCAAACGACTTCCAACAGCCCTAGCAACATGTTTTAGATATTTTACCGCATGGCTCCGAACAAAAAATTAACATACAGTGCTTCCGAAACGCCTCCAGGACATCCTCTAACTGTTCACTTCTTAGAAGATGTCTGTGCTGTTTCTACTCCTCGCAAGCAGAATACCTCCCTACCCTGACCTCCACAAAAGCCTCTTAGATCTTTCCACCACTCCAAGGGGCTCATCAAGACACGATGGCCTCAGAGGGAAGCCACGGTGTTGGGGGCGTTGTTTGGCACCTGTGAAATCCTCGAGTTGGAAGAGTTTTGGAGGCTTTGGGCCGGAGATGGCTAGAGCATTGAGCTACTTTTATGGGAAATAATGGAACATCTGTACATGGTGACCTGAATGGTATCGCTCTGAGACTTCACAGGATGTTCTGGTGCTCGAAGCGTGCCACTTGTGCCACCCAACTGAACCAAGCTGGGATCTATGCTGTCCTCAAAACACACTGAATAGCAGGGAATACCAGTTTGCATGGGACACCGGGAAGCAGCCGGTAGTGGGCAAATACAGCAAAATCCAACACAATCCAGGAGTCAAGTACCACCGACATCCCCAAAGACTCACGTCTGATGCTCCACAGCAAGAGGAACAAACACACAAGCTTACCCATCCTTCCAAGCAACACTCCAAGCGCGCATGGAGCCACTGTGAGAGGCGTGAAGCAGCTGGGCTCATGGACCACAAGTTGGAGGAATGACCTGAACTTCCAGCGCCGTGGTCGTGTGCAGAACGCAACCCACCTGACATGGGGAGGTTCAGAACAGACCCCGGCAACAAACATCCATCAACATCCATCCCAGCAAACGTCCAGCTCGACCCTTTCACGCCATCGATTGGTTGAGTCATATACTGTAGTTGTTTCTTTCCGCGAGGATGCTGTTCTATGGCATTTTTAGGCACTGGGCCGGTTTAGGCATCTCACGTCCATGCATCCTTTTCCAGTCTTCCGATAGAGGCAGAATTTCCTCTGAACACAGTTAGACTTTAACAAATCACATGAACTCTCCTCTAAACCCGACAAAGGCTCTAACAGGAGTGTGGAAAGGAACCTCTACACACAGCTTTTGATTGAGGTCAATTCCACTTCACTGACCAAATGAGAATCCCTCAAACCAGAAGGACAATAGATGCACTGGTTTCTATGGTCCATGGTCACCTTGAGAGGGAAACCCTACACTGCACAACTGGCGTGGCGGAACTGAGTAGATTGCTTGCTGCCGCGGAGCAATCGGGGCTGATGAGGAAGCGCTGCAAGACCTCTGCAAGCCAACCTGTCGTGAGACCCTCAACGAGTTTCGCCGTGGTAGCTGTGCCATTTGGACTGAAATCTGTTGCAATTCAGCTGCACACTGACTGACTCATGGTCTTCCGGTACATGTCATGCCTAAATTTCATAGCAAAAACAGCCCACAGAAACCTAATTCTTCACACTTTCCTCACCTTCCAACACAGACAAGAAGTGACTTTGAATACTTGAGTTATCTTGAGTTCCTTGACCCTCTTGCATGAACCCTATCTGTAAACTCTTCTGTGCCTGGCAGTGGTTGATTCCCATCCCAAGCACTGAAGAAGTCCAAACTCTTGGGCTCTGCCAACAGCTTGGCCCATGCGAAGGTCCTCAGCGGGCGATGCAATACTTGTACGGGCAAGGTATAAGGCAAGTTCATCTGCCGGTCACTTGAAGTGATTTTCGAGAAAACAGCCAACAGGGGCATTTTGCTAGATGATATCTTAATTCCAATAGAATCTCATCCAAGTCATCTCCGACTTCTGTATTCTATGAGATCTTCATCAAACACCATCTGATATCTTCGTCAAGTGTCTCTGAGCGAGTCGGTGGCTTCGAAACCTGCGGTGAGGCCACGCAAACTTCTCCAGTTCACCACGCAAATCAAAGAGACAAGAGAAGTCGAACTTGTTCACTTGACACAAGTAAAAATTAAGGTCTGTAACGTATTTTTGGAGAAGAACCACTTCACAGATGCTTTTTCTTGAAGTCCAGACTGTTTTTTCTGCATGGCGGTAATCTATACTCAGTGCGTGGTATACCTGTTGGATTCCCAGCATCGTCTCCCGCCTTCGGCGTCCCCACCGCCCCGCCGGCCGCCGCCACGGCCGCCATCTGCGCGTGCGACGGGATGGCCATGCGGCGGAAGATGGGCACCTGGCGGAGCACGGGGCGGCACGGAGCGAAGCGAAGCGAAGCTTCCGGGCCGGGGCAAACCAGAAGAAACATAGGTGAAATGGTTTGATGGATGGGATACCGTGGTGTTGTTGTCGGTGTTGAGTTAGTATATGAGTTATATATATATATAGTTATAATGTGATATTTCCAGCCCGAATCAAGGGTTGCATGCTGGATGCTTTGCGCTCACGGACACGAAGAGTTGTTGTAACTACCGAGTTCACAGTACCTGACAGAAGGGACGGTTCAAGCCCTGCAATGGATCTTCCCAGATCGGAGGATCTTCCCAGACCATTTGTGCACCATGATGGCGCAAACAAAACTTGTTCTTGGGAAAGTGACGGGATATAGAGTGGACGCTACTAGGGGCTCCTGGCCTTACTACCAGGAGCAAGGATGCTACTAGGAGCAAACTGGGAAAAATCTCACTGAAGAGCCACTCCCGGACGCCACGAACCACGAGACTTCCCATCACAAAAGCCACGCGCCCCTGATCCGAGTTCAATACAGCGGGTGCGCCCGGCAAACGCATGCTTAAAGATGTCTCGGACTCAACTTAAAAGTCAAAACTATTTATCATATTTATCAACCCCTCATGTCCCTTCCACTTCAATCAACGTGGACAAGTTCAGCACAGGCCCATATCTCAATCTGACACATCTTGATCCTCCCACCAGCAGAGCATCCAGTCTTCAGGTAGCTGAAGCCCATTGTCCATCCCTTCCAATTCCCTTCCACTCAGGGCCACCCCACGTTCAGCTCCTCGGTCTCCTGGTTCGTTCGGTTCATTGAGATTGCTGGTTTGTTCGTGGGAGCACTGACCCGGCCCACACCGAATGCGGAAAACATGGCCAACACTGTCAGGACCTTGGGTCCTACACTCTCTGGGCCTCTGACATGACCATTTTCGGAATACCAAACAGGTGGTTGTCCACTTCCATGATGATTGCAGGGAGTGTACCGCTTTCACATGCAATGTGGGTCAATCATGGGGTGGGTACTTTTATCCTGACATCCGCGGCCAAACATCTTGGTCCTCAAAACATAGACCTCAACATGATGGGTGTTTAACAACGAAGCCTTCAACAACACACCCACGTTGGTTCCAAGTGGTTCTTAGATAGACAGTCTCTTCTGGTTGTCACAGGAGTCATCACCGAAAACTTTGGCTTTCCTGCGGATGACTGCTTGATCACGGATTGTCATCAACTTCCAAGAAATAGAGCTTAGCGTGGGGATCATCGTTCAACAGTTCAACACCCGCCTGTCACCCAGCGGGTCTCCTCTTCGCAAATGTGCAGCAAGACCGCTTTTGCCGCGCCCAGCGCACGCACCAAAGGCACCGGGAGGTGTTGGTATTCCGCGAGCGACTCAAAGTGAGACCTCTCAGGAGAGTCTGAAACGAACATCACTGAGCACCTGTAGGTCGAGTGGCTGTTTCTTGCATTCTATCAACCCTGGAGGCAGTGATGAGAAGCCCACAGGAAGGGAAATCATTGAAACTACCAGTATAGGTAGTAGGCAGTTTCTATCCACCACCTGTTGCCAGTGCCAAACGCGTGCCTTCATGTCCCTAGGCGTTCCTCTAGTGCCTTGCCTCTCGAGCTGCTTGAGCTGCCGCAAGGAGCTGTTCGCTCTGCCCAAGGCCTTCTCCAAGTCATTTCCATGCCTACAAGCCATGAGCGGCCACAGCTTATGCAGAACTTGTCACCCAGAACACCTTCCTTCATGAGACTGGAAAACATAAACTACCACAAAACATGACAAAGCATACATTAGTTGGAGACCTTTAAGCCTTTAAGCAGTCAATGTTCTCTTAGATCTTAGCAATTCCATGCTACTCCTTTTGTCCACCCTGGCAGTTGTGAATTTCCCTGCCTAGCATCCACTGCTGCGATGTGTGACTGGACCACATGTTTCCGCTCTCGGACCTGCCGACCCGTTCTGTGGACCGTTTCGAAAACAAAGGTGCCCATGCGCTACATGTTGGTACAGAGGTGTGAATATGTACCACCATGTCTCTGATTTTTGGAGAGGGATTCGCCCTCATGTCCATGATTTCTTGAGGATTTGCTTGATGAACAAACTGAGAAAGAGAGAGCTGTGGCATAGGAACTTGGTATACCAGCTGAGCACAAAGCAGCTGGAAACCATATGATCCTCCCCCCCAAAAGCGTCCGCCATGCGCTTCGGTCCACCTGTGTCCATTCTAACGCGTGCGGCAGACTCGCGGTCCACGCGCCGTCCGCCTGGCCTTGGCCAAGGAGTGCTTCGCCTGCGTCTGCAGTTCGTGCTCTCGAGCACTTCTGGAGAGCAAGCGACGGGACTCTTCTGCTAAGAGCCTCAAGGACCTCAACGGCCGGGTGGAGCAACACTTGGATCCAGTGTGCAGGCAATTGTAAGAGGTCATTTGACAATTTGAACATGATGAAAGCTATAATATTGATGGTACTAACCCAGCCCAAACTCATCAAAGACTTTAAAACGTGAAGTATCGTGAGGTATGAGACATCTCGTGGTGTAGGACTTCCTTTCACAGGAGGTATGTGGTACTTGCCACTCGAACTTACAGAAAAAGCTGTCCCATACCGATCCTGGGAGACGGCACCCGCTGTCAACTTCCAGGTCTTCTGACCACTACTTACGACTTGGATGAGGGTGTGACTTGGATATCATTCAGTAGCCTTGATCTCCTTTTACTTCAAGCAGAACTGAATTGCCAAGCCAAGGTGTGGATGCCCCTTTGGCAGGAAAAGGCATGCCAAAATGAAAGGCTCATGTTGAAGATGTTCTGCACCCCAGAACATTAGAGTGTGGCTACCTAACAATTGATTGAACAAATTAAACCGTCTTACAACCAACTCATCAACATTTCAGCACACACGATGGGTTCGAAGTGGCTTGGCCGATCTGTCAACGATGAATCGTGTGCTTTTCTGGCAAGCCTCTCCCAAGCTCATCTGCTGGGGATCCGCGCACGTGCATGGACCGGAGCTTGGTATCCAGATCCAGAAGGAACTTCTCCAAGCTCTTCAGTCGATTCCGGACCTGTTAGGATGAACAAACGGACATGACACTCTCACACAAGCAAACATGACCTCTGTGAAAACCAAGCTATGTGTCCTTTGATCTGCGGGATATACGAGCAGGATGGCAAGGACAGTACTCCTGAGTCATCCTTTGGAAGTTTGTCGGGCGCTTTCTTCTCACCAATGACAACGCGTTTATACAAACACTGGGCCTTTGTAAAAGGAGCTTTTATCAATCGCTAGTCGCTAGTGGTTTAGTCGTTTAGTCAAGCTAGCTAATGAAGTCTCATTCAGCGATGCCTTTGGTCCCATAAAACCATCATCATAACTCTTGATTTTTTCTCCACAGGGTTCCCCGCTGCACGGCGGGGTAGCGGGTGGAACTTCTAATGGCAGCTTTAAGACTACCCCACAGTGGTAAGGCTATGCAGATATGGTACCAACTACCAACCTCGATGGGAAAGAAACAGAAACCCTGACTGAACTGCTGGAGGAAGTCTTGCAGGCAACGGTTGGAAGTTCCAAGCGGTGAGCAAGTGTTCATGTGAACGTCATAATACAATAAAATCATCTTCTTTCAGGGCCTTGCATCCACAGTGCACCGAACTCATTCGAACTCGACCATGCCTGGATCATATGCCAGCCAGGCAAAACATCTGTGGCAACCACACATCCCTCAAGCACACCGCCCAAGCTCCCCAAGCCCCGGGACAATTCGGCATTCCCAACGCTTCTGTGGCCCCCCGAGTGGTTCTGCACAGGCGCAGACTCGTGCATGGTCCCACGGTGGTTCTGCACGCTACGGTGGTGCATGGCCAAGCGTGCCTGGGCGGCGGCGATGGTCGTTCCACCAGGTTTCCCCAACCATGTCATGGTCGTTCCGGTTGTTTGGCAAGTCTATGGTCCTGACATAGCCTAAGGTTCAAGGTCTCAAGAAAAAGGGACTCTTGCCGCAACAGAACACATCTAGCAAGCAATGTTCCATGGTTTCTTTTCGCATGGTTTACTCTTGGCAATTACTATTCCTGCTAGTATCCCCAGCTTATTACAGGATTAGCAGGGTTAAGTCTCACGATTTTTCAATCAGCTTAATAGAGATGTTCCTCATGAAGGTCATGCAGGATATTCCAGGGTTCCAAGATGTTCCAAGTGTAGGATCTCCCCAACCAAGTCCGTCCCGCCGTCCGAGCTACGATGGACTGCACGAAGATGGAGAAACGACTGGCCGAGCAGAACTCCAGCGCCACGTCGCGGCCCAGCTCCACCGCCATGACGTCGCCTTGGCGGCGTGGCGCGTCGCAGGGTGTCGCTGGGTGGCGGCCACGTCTGTAGACGAGCTGGAGGCGACTGGAGTGATGTCAAGATCACTTGATGAGAACATTTACACTACCAGGACCTTCAGAAAGTGACCGTCCGACCGAGATCCCAGTTTCCGAGGTCGCGATTGGTCCCTCAAGAGGTCACTTACAGACTTCAAAGACTCAAAGAGGTCACCAACGGCTCAGGGCTCAGGGGTATCAAAATACCAACATCAACCAACGGGAGTTCCGAGTTTTTGTGCGGCGATCCAAGCACTTAAGTAGATACCCCTGCCGAACTTTCCAAGAAGGAAGGGCATGGACTTTCCATGTGGATTTTCCAAACACCTCCAGACCTTCGGGCACCACTCGTCGAACATCCAGACCTTCCACCATGCCCGAGGCGTCCCGAGTCACGAATGCGCAGGTGCAAGGACTCGACAATCCTCGGTCGTCTCCAAACACGGGACTCCCTGATGTAACGCAGGATAAATAGAAGGATGAAGAACCAAAGGATGAACCAAAGATTAGCGATCTCAGGATTCGCTTGGGGTATTTTGTATAATATTGTGTATAATAGTCTGAGGATGTCTGAGGTCACTCTATGCCAGCTGTGAACAACGCAAGACAAGAGCAGAATTTATCTATATACGATACTCCCGAATGTTTTGGTAACTCTGTATAATGTTCTGAGACTTCCTCCATGAATAGTCATGCTGCTGCACATTCTGGATGATGATCCTAATGAGCTACAAAGTCTTGTCGAAAGACACAGTGCTTTGTTGACTGACTAAAGGAACATGGCATGAAATGAACCTTGTCGACTCTGTCAACTTCTTGGGAAGCCTGGTGCAACGTGCTCACGCATGGTGACATGTGCCTGACTCGGCCAAGTCTCTTCGCAAGAGGTATGAAGAGCTGTTGCTGCCAGATCTGTCCATCATCTGTCAAAGGGGGGCTGTGCAGTGAACCACAAAGAGGCCGACATATTGTTCTGGCAAGATACTAGTTACTAACCGTTACTAACCTTTTGGACTATCTCAACACTTTCAATGATAGTTGACCTGTATGGTCCTCTCCTCATTCAACTATCAAGCTACACAGGTTACGGTTACACAGGTTACACCCATTAAAAGAACTGGTTCAATATTAGAGCCACCAAATTAACATTTCACACTGTGACATGTCCACGAAGGAGTGCTTTACCTAGTCCAACCTCTGGTGCTTTCCACCCATGGCCGCGGAACCGGCACGGTTCTCGTCAACGCCCGTGGTGGAGCAACAAGAGGTTCCGTTTGCTGATGACGCAGCCGCAAAGAAAAGGGACGCTCGACACATGAGGCTTCTTGGCTCTTCTTGGTACAGTAACCTTATAATGGATATTTGTGTTGAAAAGGCCATCTTGATAGTGAAAAAGGTTACCTTTCTGACCTTTCACCTCCAAATATGATATCATTATGACACTTGCTGAAGACCAGCCTTTTCGGCTCATGTCGTGCCTAGCTGACAAGAAGTCCGAAGCCTTTCGCGAAACGGCATCTGTTCCTGCCCAAAATCTGGTGCACCAGTCCATTCGTGCCAGTCATGCCATCCCCTGATACGAACTGATTCAGGGATTCAACTTGGTTGGATCGTCGTAGGGTGCCTGTGGTCGTTGGTTTGGCAGTGCTCTTCTTGATGCTGGCACGGGCACCTGGACAAGGGGGCGAATGTGCTTGAAACGAAAGGTGGGTGAGATGGTGGAAGGGTGGAATATGGTGGAACCACTGGTGTTCTTCTTGGGAAAAGGATGGGCACCAAATGGGAAGAGGATTCTTTGGTTCAGTTCAAATTCTTCACCAGGAGGTAGATCCAAGGTTCCATCACAAAATGAACTTTGCGACAAAGAACACATGAGCTGTGTCACGGCTGTGAATGTTCCTCAGTCAATCAAGAAAATCCAGTTTGCCATCTCAATTAAACATGGATGAACATGCAACATTCTTTTTAGATTAGGAGCAAGGACGCTACTAGGGGCTAGGACCCGGCGTTGTCACACCACCTGAGGAAGTGCTGTGAAGTGCTACTAGTAGCTTTTTTGCTCCTAGTAGTAAGGCCATGAGCCCCTAGTAGCGTCCACTCTATATCCCATCATTTTCCCAAAAACAAGTTTTGTTTGCGCCATGATGGTGCACAAATGGTCTGGGAAGATCCTCCGATCTGGGAAGATCCATTGTTCGTGTTTGTGGCAGGTTAGATGAAGCTTCCCCATCCGATCTCAGTCCAACTTCCGGGAGCCGCGCCTTGCACTCCTCGGAAGAAGCCTGGGAAGTAAGTAGCGGTGCCGACGGGGGGCGACTTTCCGCGTACGGTCAACAAATTGGCCGTGGTAGCTTGAAGACGTCCCAATCCAGTAGATGTTCATAGATGTTCTACCTTATTGGCTTTATAGGTGTCGCCACAGGCCCACAAACCGGCGACACTCGAGATGCGCAAACACGCTGCACCAGGCGGCTTTTGTGCATGATCAGCTTCTTCTGTGGCTTGGGCAATGCACCTCAGGGAGGGTGACGCTCAAAAAAAAACGCTGCCTTGCTTGGGAAACGCCTCGGGCGCCAAAACCTTTCAGTTTGGAAGTGCACACCTTTTTGAACCTTTTGGGCCCCATGAATCAAGAGAGAGGGGTGTATCTGTGTGCCCTGAAATCTGACGGTGCTGGTGCCCTGATGTCGGAATGCTTTGCACAAATCGGTCGTAAGTTCTGATGCTTTGTAGCTCCGGGATTGTGGAGATCCCCACACTTGCAGGCGCCATTCTAAGGTTCAGCAACATGTCATAGGAACTTGGATCTTAGAAACTTAGAAACTATAGTGGAAGTGACTTGAGAGAGGTCCACTAGTTTCCCGATCTATAGTGGAACCCTAGAACTAGTGGAACCGCAGGGAGTCCATACAACCCTACTTGCTTTCCTCCCACGGTGTGAGAACTGCATCTTCACACTGCTTTGCGAGAACTCCTTCAAGGCCTTCCAGGTACACCCCGCAGTTCACAAGAGAGTCTCACTCCGAAAGCAGCCTAGAGAGACTGAACTACAGATTTCATTGCTCCACCAATGTTCCAACTGTTCCCAGTTCCCAACAACTCAAATAGAACTTCAACTTCCAAGCAACTCAGCTTCCAAACATCATGTCACCACAAACCCGGCTCAGCCGGAAGGTTTTCTGTTTCATCCGGCTCTTTCCACAAAGATGCCGCTCGAACGTCCTTGTCACGTCCTTGTCACCGCCCAGTGGCTGAGATCGATCCGACTGGTGAGCTTGTTGCCCAGGTACACCAAGGCCACCTGGCGAACGTGGCGTGGTTTCCCGGACGCGGGACGCGGGCGCTCCGTGTGGTTTCCCTGCGTAGTTTCTCCTCTAGACCGGGACGCACGTCTCCTCACACATAAGTTCAAATACCCTAGGCAACCTGGCTGGAGTCGAAACAAGGACACTAGGCAAAATGTCCCAAACTTTTCTCCAAAATAGGGGACACATCTACTAGGAGCAAGAGGACGCTACTAGGAACAAAGGGCATCGCTACTAGGAGCAAGGACGCTACTGGGGGCTCCTGGCCTTGCAAAGGACGCTAGTAAGTATCCTCGGATACACCCAACGCCAGGTGTATACTGAGATTTTCACGGGGAGTTCTTCCATGTTCTTCCCAAAACTACTCTGCCAAGTGAGATTGGGAGTCTCTGAGCCCAAAATCACTTTGAGCAATCAAACGATATTGAGGATATTGACTATCGCCATCATTTTCCAGCCCAGAACTTGACCAACATATTGTTCTATAGACAGATGGGCACTAACTGTCAAAAACGCTTTCAGCTCTTCTCTGTCCCACGCTGTCCCACAAACGAGGCCTGCTGCAAGGACAACGGTGGCAGCACATGAAAGGTTGCCACCTCGGCTCCAGGGCCACCAACTTGGCACAATGAGCAAAAGACACCCACCCACTTCATTGGCTTGCCAGAGCTCATCAGAGCTCCAAATGCGAAGGCCTTTGATGAAACTTAATTACCAGCGTCTTCCGTGAAATCACATCAGTCCTGAATCCCAATCCCACCCAAACTCAAAACTGATTGTTTCAAACATGCCGCCCAAAGAAGGACGTCCTCGTTTCCTTCTTCACCCTCTCCAAGAAGCTAAGGTTTGCCGCAGGAAGCCGCATCGCGTGTAGAGCTCTTGCAACGAGGCCGGCGAACGGCAGATCACCTGGGAGGTTGTTGATTCTAATGCGGCTGTGACGTCGTGGAAAAATGCATTGGGCAGGTGATGTGTGGTGAATTGGTGTGGGAACAGGTATGTGGTACGTGTATAGCAGTATATTGTAATAAGAGTTGACCACTTTAGAGGTGGGATGTACCAGAAACTGGCTGCTGAAAGGCAAAGGCAAAGACGTCTCCATAAGACATCTTGGTCAGTCCCACAGCTGTCATTAATTCTCGATTTCTTGTCGTCTTTAAGTCACTGCGAATAGGTGAATGGGCTAGTTCGGAGTTGCGTTGCAATAGATCCAACCTTCCTGTTAGCCAAAGAACGTGTTGCAATAGATCCAACATCAACTTTGTCTGACAACATAGTACTTCTACAACTCCCAGCTGGCCCACTCCATTGGGATGAACCTTCCAGGTGCAAAACCTACGCAGCACCTTTCCTCCCAGTGGCCACCAATCTCTTCTGTCCTTCTTCCTGAAGCAAGCGGAGGCAAACCACCCGGAGAGTGGGAAAACCAACTACCAGGACCACCAAGACCCACCAGGGCCGCTGTTGCCTGGATACAACAAGCGGTTACAAGAAGTTTCTCCGTGGCCAAACAACTGAACCCACCAATTCCTGCCGAAACCCACCGGCGCTCACCTGCCTATACCACTCACAATTTGCTGACCACAGAAGATAAAAAGCATGCAATATGATGAACGTCTCACGTGCGAGCTCAGTCCAAAAAGCCAAACTACCCCAGTCAAAGCTACAAAAGAATGATGTGTCACTCATCCTGTCTATGTCATATGAGTCATATGTCTTTCCGAAAGTCTTTCAACTCTCTTGTTCACCACCTCATCACATCTCCATCATCCGCTTCCGCTTCCGCTCCTCGACCACCTCGCCGTTCTTGGCGCACACCGGTGTGCGCTCGTCGCCCAAGGCGCCGCCGCCGAGGCGGAAAAAGCGGCGCTGCTCGCGCTCCAGGTAGGCCTCGAGTGGAGTGAAAGCTTGCGGAAATATCGGAAGTAATTTAACAGAATAATACAACATACTTTAACCTAATAATACCTGATAAGGAGGCCAATAGCGATGGCCTCCAACCTAACAGCGATGGCCTCCAACCAAAGAGCGATGGGAACAAATAAAACACATTTGGGGAAACATGTGGCAGGATTGAATCTGGCGTTCATCGGCTTTCGATGGGGTACTGCAAGAGACGTGTTCGCTTTTGGAGGATGTGTCTTTTTTTGGAGGGAGGCCAGGTCTAGGAGAGAACACAAGTATCCTGTTGTCGTGTTGAGACTGAACATATGGGAAGGAAAAGGACTTGGCAAGAAATACAAGGCAACACACACAAACTCACAAGTGGCTTTGGCATGTCGTGTGTTGCACTGCATGGTTGCAAAATAACTACTGCCCCAAAATTCCTATCTAAGCAAAAGCCAACTTAGGTTGATTCGACTGGGCTAAAGTTGGGTATATAGAACAGGCGTTTGAACCGCCTTCTGCGTTTGAAACCGAGCTGGAGATTCGTGTTTTCTGCATCTGCGAAGAACAAAACCTCAGAGGTAACATACTTTGGTTGTATTGCTTTGGTTTCTATTCAATCTGGCCCAACTGTGTCTTGGAAACCATGAGGACCCCGTTCCCCAATGAACCTGCAGCTGGCCTCAGGTGCAGAGGCGGGAAAGTCCTCCTCGCTGATGGTCAGCAAGCGCAAACCGCCCTCCACCTGACAAGATCGAGGGCAATTGGATTCTTCTGTTGTCTCAAAGAGTATGCGGCGGAGCGCGTTGATCTATGCTGGTCTTTGTTTGGTTGATCTTTTTGTATATAATTACTTCTTTAACAAACTGTCATTGCACTTCGGATTTGTCAACCCGAATCATTTTTGTATACTGCGTGTGATCCAAACAATTCTCTTTTGCGCCACATGCATTCCGTCTCCCACCTTCTTTTGTGCTGCCTTCACCTTCTGTGGCTTCCGACGGCTCTGCCTAAAGAGAGGCGCATTGGGAAGCACTTCATCGGTTTGGGGGACAGGTTCGTGATTGGACACAAATCCCGGTCCCTGAAATTGTGTTCCATGATATTCATCAGGAGTTGCAACTGTGTAATTGCGACATATATATGACACTGAAAGTCAAACACTCATGGCTCGAATCGCAAGTGGTGGTTCAATTGAAGATGGTGATCACAATAGTCCTTCCGATTTGAGCAAACCTCTGAAGCACGAAATCTACTCGATTAAGCTGCTGGAATTTTCCAAGTGGAAGGGTTGGCACACCAAACAAATTAGCATTGGAATCGTACACATGTTTCACTTTTTGAAGTTTCCTGGATGTTGCTGTGACCACAATCCATTCAGGTCCATTCGGTGCCAAGTGGCTGTAGCACCACCGGCGTTTTCAGCAGTTCCCGCTCCAGGGACTCCTAGCGATCAGCTGCGATCAGCCATGTCCACAGGAAACCCGGCAGCTGAGGACTCGGCATGTGCCGCTGGACAAGTCTTGACGACAGACCGCAGAAACACAGGAACCAACAAGACTTCATAAGACTAGACTAGTGACTATAGATCATTTTCGGACAACCTAATTAAGACACACACACACACAGAGGTCAGGTCATGTATATCATAAATGTCATGCAAGACTTAAATCCAGGTACTAACAATAGATTCACCGTTTTTGATGATTATAATTGGGGTGAACCCAACGAATACACTTTTGTGTCTTCCACCGGTTTCCCCCACGAGGTCTCTCACCCAATACCACGCCCGGGTCGGGGTCTCCGCCGTCACACCAGTGCAGAAGTGCAGCTCGCCACCGGAGCTCCCTGGGACCGAGCGACGGAGATGATGGGAGAAAACAGTGTGAAAGACAAGTAGTGTGCTTGCTCCTAGTAGTACGGCCAGAAGTAGCATCGTTTCTTGTAGCGATGCCAGGAGCCCCTAGTAGCTTCTTGTTCCTAGTAGTAAGGCACTTGTTACTAGTCGCGATGCACTTGTTCCTAGTAGCTTATTGTTCCTACTAACGTGCTTGCTCCTAGTAGTACGGCCAGAAGCCCCTAGTAGCATCGTTTCTTGTAGCGATGCCAGAAGCCCCTAGTAGCGTCCTTGCTCCTAGTCTCAAGCAAAGAACACATATTTGTTTCTTTTATATACGGCATGGACGGCGTGAGCATGGACCAATCATGGACTTGTACGAATCAGTGATCAGATCAGCTGAGAACAAAATCATGAAAATGGCCATCAGCTTCACTGACGACGCTCACAGCTCTTCTCCCGAAGCCAATCCCAAAGCCCTGCCTGCGAGAAGCTTTCCAGCCAGGCCCAGCAAAGGCAAACTGCCGACACGCGGCGACGGCGGTTCGGCCCTTGAGCCCAGCGTTGGTCGACTCCACCACTCACCAAAAGCGAATCAGCTCTTCAAGTCCTCCTACTCGATGAGAACGGATGAGGAGTAACACCCAAAAAAGAACATCCAACTCTACCTGTATGACTCGCATAGGAGACAAAATCATGCTGGCTCCAAGTGTGGCTATATAGGTGGCCATCATAGCACCCGACCACTGTGGGACCTATAATGGTTTCTATGTAATACATCTTTCTACGATCTGCCCATTTTGGCCCTAATGAATTCTATTCGTGTCGAAAGGACAGGGCATCGCCTAAACCGGTATCCATACATGTTCCGTGCAGGAGCCGGTCGTGGCCCTCCTCACATCCGATTCAGCTGAGAATCTGTGTCCATCCGCCCACCTCAAGCCGGGTGTTTGGACTAACAATCGGCTGACAATCGTTCGAGAACAACCCCATACCCTGTGGTCCAAATGGATGTCAACACCATCCAACTAAGTACATCCTCAGAAGATAGTTCGACAGTCTAAGTTCAGCCTGAAACATTGGCGAAACACGAATAACAACCCATGGCAGTTTTGACGTTTCTGTTTTTTCCTGCACAGCGAAAAAAAACACAAATCGACGGATCGCAAGGACGACTCTTGGGTGTGCCAGGCCGCAAGGCAAGTGATGGGATAGGAAGTTAAGATGTGGCACATCCGCAGCAAGCTACACAAGGTTTGCTCCTCCAAGAGCCACATCCTCAGACGTCGATCCGGTGAGGTCACCGATGGATCGGTTTCCGGGTGGGAAAAAAACCGGATCCGTCCTTTTCCCAAGGTCTGATCATGGGGATGTTTTGGACTGCACGGGGATGGGGATGGAAGAACCAGCCAAGCCTAATCTGCTCCGAACAGAAGCGGACAAGACATGGTTGTTCGGAACACCCAAGGCAGGCGAAGGCAGGGCAGAGGAGCCGAAGCTGCGCCTCTCCTTCGCTTTGAGGGCGCGCCGACGGCCTGTTTATCTGCTGAGCATCAAGGATGCCTCGTTGTCAATGGTCAGAAGCTCCTCTCAACGTTGGCGTACGTGGCGTTGGAGGAATCAGTATGAATCAGCCTTTCTGCAGTCTTCAGTGATAGGCGCTGGAACCGATGACGAACTGCTGAAGGAATTCAGCAAGTTCATTCTGTGCTTGGCCAGGTGCTGAGATGAAGTTTATCGGAAGTCGCCAAGATGTGCAAAAGAAAAGACTATATAATAGGCTTGATTCATTGCTTCAGCGGGTCTCAGATAACTACTTCCATTCGAGTCCCCTTCTCAGCCATTCCAAGGGATGATCTTCATGCTCGCAGTCCTTGCACATGGCCAAAGAGACTGGATCGGGAGCAGCCTCGGAGATTAGATCGGTTTCAATCAAGCCAGTCACTACCTGGAGTTTATGAAAATCCAATGCAAATACTCTACCTCCAACAAGCATTGAAGTGGAAGTTACACCCATAAAAAGGTCCTCTAAGGGGCCATGTTCCACTTCCATATTACACTCCGACTCACTAACATGGAAACCACCCTGTTTGTGGAGGAAAATAGTCTTCCCAAAGGCCATTGTCCGTTTCCATGTCAGTTGGAGGCCAAGCCATGTTAGTTGAGTCGGAGGGTAGTTGGAGGCATGGTAACCCAACAAACAAAGTCAGCCCAACTGATCCACCAAAAGGCCAAAAGCCAAGCACGGCATGCACATCCGCGTTGCATGAGCGAACAAATATGCTGGCGAGCGAAACTCAAAGCATGGTGCATCATCACGAAGCGATTTGCATGTCAACGATCCGACACGAAGCCTGTTCAGTGTCTTCCCCTGTCTGGCTCTTGAACTTCCTGTCGATGCTGAACTCATTGCTATCTCCACCTGGAACACATGGGAGGCTGAACAAACATCAATGTATCGGCTGACACTTCTAAGCTGCTTAAGACCGTTTTGAGCGACAAAAACCGATGTTTTGAGTGACCTGTTTTCCAACTCTCCAACGCTGTGCCTTCGCCTTCTCGTGACGGATGCTCTCGTTCCTCTTCCGAGTCCTGCAAGAGCTCGTGGCCAAACATGGCCAATCCAAGCAATGGAATGCTGAGGACAAGAACATGCTGATGCACGGTAATGGGCATCGAATCTGGCTCATGACGTCATTTCAAACTTCCAAGACTGCAAGCAGGAAATCTATCAAGTGGTCATTTCACCAATCTTAATCATACAATAAACCAATCCTCTGAGGTGAAGGAATATCTCCTTCAAGACAACGGCTTTCATCAGTACATGTGTCTGGCACCAAAGATTCATGGAACAAAAACTCATTTCAATGGGTCTGTAGAAGTTGTCCATATGACCCAAAGATTAGTCTCCGGCAAATAACCCTCCCCAGCTCCTCAAAGTCCAAGCCTTCATCAGACTCCTGCGCAGCTATTTTGAAAACACACTCCCTCACGTTCGTTGCGGTCTAGAGTCTATATAGTAGCCCTTAGCTGATAGATTGTTGATGACTTCCATGACCGGCAAAGCAGGCCTTTTTGGACAATGCTTCCAGCAGAATACTGAATGTGAACTCTTCCAGCACAAACACCGAGCACTGAATCACAGTCTCAGTGGGTTTCAAGTTTTATTCCCCTGCGAGATGGTCTCACTGCAATGGTCTCTGGTCTGTGCTCCTGAGAGGTGTGACTGGGCGTCACCTTCTCCTCTGGAGGCTCTTCCCGCAGACTAACCTGAGGTGAAAGAACAGCAACACCTCAACATTCCAGAAAGAACCCAAAGTTCTTATGTCCTTCTTGAAAAATGACACACGAATTTCCATCATAAGTACGTACTCAGTAAACAACGAACCTGCCACAGGAGTTCGTGTCAAAGTCCAAGTCAGTCATTGAGAGCCTGTGGCCGTCCGGCCAAAAATCCACCGGCCTGTATCACAAAAAGAAGGAGTGAGTGAGGTGACTGAAGTCCTGGGTCCGTCAAAGCCTCTTGTCAAAACTCACTTCTTCGTGGGTCGTTTTCAACGCCCAGGCGCATAGGCATGGCTCCCAATGCGTTTCAGCACGCCGTCACGAGCTTCGGCCTCAGCGAATACCCGAGGCTGGCAGGCTCACCTCGTTAAGTCCGAACAAGCACACCTCGGTGGCGATATCTTCAAGTCACCGAGATCTTTGAGATCTTTCCCTTCCAACTTGTCTTTTTGAATCGTTCTTGGCCCCACCAGCACTCCTTCGAATACCGAGCCACCAGATTCACCCGCCGCAGGCTCCGGACTCCCGGGGTGGCCAACTGCAGGGTGGCCTCGCAGTCGAAGGCACCGGGTCCCGACGGAGGATTTGGCGTGAGGACCGAGCGCGGCGCGGCTCGCGTGACGCACGGAGCGGAGGATCACGGAGGAGATCCCTTTTTCCGACAGATCTGACAGGCGCCTGTTGACAGAGGGAGTCTTTGGTGTCTATAACTGTATCAGGCTGTGTCAAAGGTGGGAGGATCACTCCCGGAATTTTCAGGGTGTTGGATGGGGGGCACGCGGCGAAGCTATGGATGGTGGATATGTTGAACTTTCTAGTTTTGAAGCATCAAGGACTGAGAGGTACTAGGAGCAAGGACGCTACCAGGGGCTCCTCTTACTACTAGTAACAAGAAGCTACTAGGGCTCCTGGCCTTACTGACTACTAGGAGCAAAAACGCTAACAAGAATCTGCTCATCAAGCATGCAAAGTCTTGATCCCTTGCTCCGCCTGGGCTTGACCATCGGAGATCGCCGAGAAGGCCAAGCCTCAGTGGGGCAGGCACGCACACGTTCTGGGCGGAGTTTGCCCTTTCCTTGGCACCAGAACTGAGAACCCAAGGAGTGAAGTTACATGTGACGTATCTCTCGACTGGTCTCTAGCACCCAAAAACCAAGCTTACCAGTCATTGGATCCCCTTCCTAGTGGTCCAAGGACCCAGGATCGTCTAAACACGGAGTGTGAGTTGTGTATATAGGAACTGTTTTCACGGTTGTTGTTGGCAAGAACAAGTTGTTTTTCGAACTCCCAGGTTTTTGGGGGTACAACTTGTTAACTTGTTGTTCAAACTCCTGTCTTTTGGGGGGGGATTTGGGAGTCACAGTTCACTAGATCCCTATAAGATTCTTTTGCGTCGCCTCCCATCCACATTTGACCTCCGCCACCACCCTCATTCACCCATCCTGTCATCTTCCGCTGTCATCTTCCGCTCCTCCCGCTGACGCTTCACATCCAAACGACTGTCCAACTCCAGCGCTTGAAGATCCGAATCCTCCAGGCCGGCCTTCCCACCCAGCAAGAGCCCGAAGTGTCCCGCACAACCTCCGGTCGCTTCAGCTCGATCCGCGGAGGTTTCGGCGCCCCCCGCAAGCCGCGAAGGACTGCCTTCTGTGGGGAACCGGACACTTTGCAAGTCAGCCTATAGAGGTTGCCACCCAACTCCCAACTCCCAACCTGACCAAATGTTGTTGTAAAGATTGACGATATGAATCTAAGAGAACGTAACAAAGTAAGTAAGATGGTCCCAAGTCTTTTGTTTTTGGGTAAGGGATGCTCATCCTCCACCGCAAGACCAGCCTAGACCAGCCTAAAGCCTGGGGCATGTCCACTGGTGCTGGATCAAAAGCAGCCGTGAAACTTCGTGCCACTGCTCCATAGATGCGTCGGCGATGACTGGCAGCTTCCGGCAGGAGCAAGGCATCAAGAACCTGAGGTGTTCAAGGCTGCTGGATCCTTGGAGTCCATCACTACCAGTGACAAAGGGCATCGCCACTAGGAACAAGGACGCTACTAGTAACAAAGGGCATCGCTACTAGGAACAAAGAAGCTACGTTCGTAGCTCCTGGCATCGCTACTAGGAACGGCATTACTACTAGTAGCAAGGACGCTACTGGATCCTTGGATTGGATGGTAGAACTCTCATACTTATGGCCATTAAGAGGTTCTCCCACACTACTTGGAACAAGGATATTGTATCCGCAGGGTTGGTATGGCAGGTGGCGTTCCGGATGTTCCCAATCTCTTTTTCCTTCTTGTTTATCATCTGTCTGACGTTTTGGAGTTTCAATTCCAATCAACTAAACAACTCTTAGGTCGGTTGGCTGGTGCATGCTCTTGAATGTTACAGTGGCCCATGTCCCTTCAGTAGGTTTCTACGTCAAACAAACCATCTGTCTTCATTCGCGGCCCCTAGATTACAAGCAAGGCCCAGCGTGCTCAACTGCATATTAAATAAACCATGACGGATCGCATGCCGCTTTCAACCGCCCGCGTGTCAACCAGGCTGCAGAGGTTCGCATGACGAAGGCCCAAAGGTATCCCACTTCCACTTGGGAATGTAACTCCTGCTTGGAAGTCATGGCTTTGGGGCTTGGAAGGAACGAGCACCACGAACCAAACAGCTTGGGCCAAAACGAAATGATCCGATTCACTGTGGGGCCAAACAGCTGGCACTACCACCCCAAGGGGATGTGCTCCGAAAGACCACCAAAGATGGCTCCTCGATGGGCACGCGTGAGAAAGCATGTGCCACGTCCCAGAACACGCCTTCAGCTTGAGCGCCGCATGGACCCAATGGACCCGAACGACGCAACAGGCGAGAGGTGACGACATGGTTTCCTGAAATACGCGTTTTGGTTGAGCAGGTGTTTTTTGCATGTCAAAACATATATAGAGTCATTATAGATTCTAGGTAAGACAGTGGAATCCTGGTTTCTGTCCTATGGCCAATCTCAACAATACTTTAGTGTCAATGTTGTGTTGCAATTACAAGTGCTTCTTTGTAACTTTTTCGTTGAACAGGTTGTCCGATAGATAGAGAGAGAGAGAGATTCATTGATAGTGTGCAACAACCTCTCCGCCCTTGCAACGAGAAGGGAGTAGCAATCTTTGCTGATGGATGGACCCGGATAACACAACTATATATATATACATATATGAAACATCAGGCCACAACCTGCAGGACATCAGCCGCACCTTTTGCCTCACATGCAGAAACACGTGGTAAGCTGTTCACCAACCCGGTGTCTTTTCAGCCACGCAGCGTGCCATGCCATGGAGACGCTGCTTGGAGGCCAGGTCAGTCTCTGCCCACACCGCCAAGGTCGCCTGGATATGCCGGACAGAGGCCAGTGCGGTGTGATGAAGCACCTCATCCACCCACACACAACCCAATCACTCACAAAGGGCAGGAACATCTCTGTAGGAGGTCAGGCCAAGATTTATATATCTTTGGGGTAGTAAGGAAGTTGTGGCTCAGAATAGATGGGGCTCAAACAGGACCTGCTGGTGATAGACCACAAATTAGGGTCAACACATTTGCCTACACACGTCGGGTGTCGTTTGATTCCAACCTCCATTGCAACACGCACATCGACATGTCTGGTGTCTTCCGATCTCTATCGTGTGAATTTGCCGATGCATAGAACTTTGTTCGATGGATAGGGATCGGTGCAGAAAGTCACTGTGGCACAATTTCACAGCTTCCATCGAGCTCTTGGTATTACAATGGTGACATTGAGTATTTCGAGTGCTTCATCCATCCTAGCAGTCAATGACAAGATTACCAACATCCTTGTTGAACATCAAGTAAATTTGACATGATTTCGGTCAACGCCAGTCCCACCGCCCTGCACCACAGCCTGCAGGAGCTGTGCTGCCAGCTTTTGCCCCGGTGTGTCGATCTGTCAGAGCACTTCGATGAGTTGATCGATTCTCAGCAGCTGAAAACGAAGAGTTTGCTCTTTACAGTTTATAGAAGTGTTCTATGGTAAACTACATCACCAAAATGTAGTTTACTGTGTCTGTCAAACTAGAACTAGTGTCTGTCAAAGTGAAAGTACCGGTAGTATACTGCCATTATCGGTAATTCACAAATAAGAACGTATCGGGCACCTTCAAGACAAGTCTTCTTGCATCTTCTTGCACCACCAGCACCCCTCCCAGTGCCCAAAGGCCTCCACATTTGGATGCAGGCGCATAGGCCAGAAGTTTCGGGTCAGGTTCTGCATCACCTGCCGACACGTTGGTGGATGGTGGTGCTAAAAATAGTGCAAAGCCCAGGAGAATATCAAATGGATAAGGAGGTCAGGAGGCCATTATGTTGGAGGCCATCGCTAGTAGGTTGAAGGCCATTACTACTAGTAACAAGAAACTATGAGTACTAGGTTGGAAGCTACTATGTTGGAGGCCATCGCTAAAAAAAGAAGGATATGGAATAGGTCAGGAGGTGCGCGGTGCGCTTGGAAATTTCAAACACTTCACATGCCCGCTCCCACACGCTGCGCCCGCGCTCTGCGCGGTTTCTCAACCACAAACCAAAGGAGCTCGGTGGGACATGTGGGACATGTGGGACCGGGCCTCCTCAGGAATGCCTGCAGTAAGATTCATCGTGAGAATGGTGGAGAAGATCTTCTGGATACTCGCTTCTGATGGAATCCTGAGTCGCAAAAGAGTAAGCCAGTCCTGCGAAGCGGAGGGTGTTGTGCTGGCTTCAGAGGGCTCACGGACGACCCTTTAATTTTCCTTCAACTATGCTTGGTCTCGGGCCACAGCAAGCGTTTAAGACAAATTCATACAAACGGCAACACAATGAATTATGTTTCCACCTGGCCCCGCATGTAACGCTCAGATCGGAGATCTCATGTGCCACCAGGTATCTCCATGAAGGCCAAGAAGAAGTGTCGTGTGAAGCGCTTGCCTTGAATGAAATTGCCATCCTCTCCAACCAACGGTCCCCCTGTTTCCCCTCCATATGGACAAAAACAACTGAGGTATATTATATGATTATGTGTAAGAACTCTGAACCTTGATGACAGCCTCTGTTCTTTCATAGTCTTTCAAAGGCACCAAGTCCCCAATAGTTCCCCACCACACAAAACACTCGCATGAGCAACAATCACTTGAGTGACTCTTGCAAAGATGTCTATCTGCCTCTGCCTCAGTCGACTTTGGACTCATTCATGTGACAACCCGGCAGTTGAAACATTAAGAACTATATATTTGAATACAGTAATTTCAACTCACACGACTGATCTGAGTTCGTTCATCCTAAACTACAATACTTCTGACATCTTCTGACGAATGACTAAAACAGACGGTGTTCCCAATCAGTGACTCGTCTCACTCAATACCAGAACAACCACCAGGCACCGGAAAAACCCAGCCACCCACGTCGTGACGTTGCTTTTCGGGCCACAGACTTCCAAGGACTGGCTGTTCGGCGCCAGGAGCGACGGTAGGAAGGACACATCTCGGAAGGCCACGAAGTGCCCGTCTTCCATCCGCTTGAATCCTCGAGCGAAGCGAACAGTCGAACGGGCAGTGGGCGGTAGGCTTTACATTGTTTTATATATGGGGACTACAGTAGGGCCGAAAAAGGTCTCCAAATGAAGGTCACCGGTGGAAGGGAAAGCTTGACAACATGATAACAACATCTGTGCTTTTCTTTTGGAGGGTCTTCTCAGTTCTGTCGCCATGTTTGTGTGAGAAAGGTGAGATCAAAGATCAGCCAAACTTCAAATTGGGGACTTCATCTATTATACAAAACAAACATTCACTCTACGTACTTGCTGTGTCAAACATGGGCTTGATGGACAGGTTTAACATGAGCATGCCCTGAGCTGAATATCATGTTCAGCATCAGGAAGCTCCATAGACCTTCCAGGTCTTCAAAGACTCCCAACACAGGTACACCAGTGAAGTGTTTCACCATTGTGAGTCTACATGAGTTTGCTTATAACATCATTCCATCCCCTTTTTGGCCCCCCTGGCTTCTGCTCTCCAAATGGGTCTCCCCGCCCACACTCCCCGTCCACGCTTTACCCGGCTTTCTTCGCTCCTTGCGACTCCAACCCAAAGCGAATCCACTCCCCCAGGCGCGACTGGCCGCTGGATCCTGGCGAAGGACTAGCGATAGCCTCAAACTCCAACCTAGTAACGATCTTGTTACTAGTAGAACACCCTAGCTACTAGTAGCGTTCTTGCTACTATAGTAATGCCAGGAGCTAGCTACTAGCTTCTTGTTAGTAGCGGCCTCCAACCTACTAGCGGGGCTGAGGTCGTTTTTCCTCTCTTCGAAACTCTCGGCCGGCGGACTGCACCACCGGAACTCCCCGCGGTACTGGCCCTGCCTGGCCCTCGGTACTGTGAGCTCACCTCAAAGCGCGAGCGGAAGGTCCGGGGAAGTCTGGTGGATGACGAGTTACCCCATGGATTCGATGCTTCGAAGCCAATCAGCAGTGGCGGTGAAGCAACTTTCACAACTATATATAGACAACACCAACCTAGTGGTTGTCTTTTGGACACTACGAGCCCAATGCTAATGCATCCTGATGGTATTGGTTTATCCAAGCCTTCCCATTCATCTTGGCCGTTGGCCTTAAGAACGAATAATCCTGAACGATAGATGGCTTCAAGAACTAAAAGACCCAGTGCTCAAATCCCTCCCTGCTGATATTAACTGCAATTTATTGGGCCTGAGTCCGCATCCAGAGATATATTTACACAAATCTGCCAAGGTTCATGGAACATCATGGAACATGAATTGGCAAACCACCAGGTCCGGTGGTAGTTCGCTCGTATTCTATAGGCGAATAAGCTTGGCACTCACTTCCCGTGCGGTTGCAGGGCCTCACCGGCCCCTCCTTTCTCTCATGGAGCGGCTGAGCGGCTGCTTGAAGTCGCCAAGAAGTTGTTGCGATGGAGCTGAGATGAAGATCCTCAACGGCCACCGGCCATGGCCATGGAGGAGGATCCAAGGACCCGCGATCCCCCTGTTGCGAAGCCGGCAACAACCGAAGCAGCGTTTTGCTTTGTCTTTTTCTGTTCACCGTGTGTGTTCTTTAATAGGCTCAACGCACAAAAAACACACCCCACTCAAGCTAACCCCAGCAGTCCATTCCAACCGGGATCCCATCAGTCCATATCCAACAAATTTATCTTTATCAAACATTAATAGTTTCATATTTTTCCTTCACATCTTCAAGATCTTTTAGGCATCCGGGAGCCACCAGAGAGTGGAGTCCTCCCCTCTTCTCTCCGAGTTGCGTCGATGAAGACCACCAGGCGCTTCTCATTTCCAGGGGCCAACACACCCGCGATGCCCTGATCCAGACTGATCCGCGATGTGAAAAGATTACTTTTTCCTGGGGTCATCTTCCCATCTATAAATAGCAATCTTTCTTGCGCACCACTGCCTGCTTGGCCTTCATTGCTGCCAAAAGATCTTCGTAAATTCCGAACTGGATCTCACTGTTGGGACGCAGGTCCGATGTGCCGATCAACGAAAAACTGATTCACTTCACAGGCAACGAATGACAATGGCCCAAAAAGGCTGGTTGCAAGTCGTACCCTGAGCGCAGCCATGAGCGCAGCCATGCGTGCCTGCTCGGAGAGGTTAAGTGTCAATGCTTGTTGCAGCTCCTCAGGGCCCAGATCCGGGCACGTCCGCAGTAGCCCTGCCTCGGACAACGAAAGCCTTTTCAGATGGCGAAAATTCATCTGGTTTGAGGAAAGGAAAGATAGCTCAAGCTCACTTAAACTAGCTCAAGCTCACCTATCCCCAAATATCCCCAACTGCCTCTCATCTTCGTAGAGAAAGCACGACTTGAGTCGCTCAAGTTTGATCACGACTCACGCTTGGAGCTTGCCAAAAGATCCCAGTGGCAGTGGATGGAGATTTGCAGCCATGCAAATATCCTTGGTTCGCATCACCGGACCTTCACAAGACACCTTCCGAGACCAGAAATCAACTGACAAGTGTTGCTCAGAAATCACCTGCAATTGGTGTTTAATGATGTTTAAAGTATTGCTTAGTGCTCCTGTACCTATAGGTAACTAAAATCAAACTCGAGTTCACTCGCTCACGTACCCTGAGCGAGAATAGTTTGATCATCCACATGGGCATGACAGGGATATCAACCACTCACCTTTGGAATCTATCCAAACTCCAATGCATGAATCAGAAAACATCAAGGCGCCACCGACGCCCCTTGGGAATCGGCTTTTGAAACTCTAGGTTACCATACATATCATACACGTTCCCACACAGTCAATCCTGTTATTGTTCCCGATCTTGAGTCAGTCTCATCACTTTTCGATCGGAGCATGTGCTTGTGGGTACCATGTTATCGCGCATCATCGATTTTGAGGTACTTCGGTCCATCCCAAACGCAGTAGAACCATATAGAACCCACACATTGCACCATTTGTCGATTCATCACTCACGAGAAACACCTGCGACATTTCAAGCCCCTGATCGATCTGGAGTGTACCGTGCCCATGTCACCCGGTCTCTACGGACGTAGAGACTGTGCCGGTCCAAGGCTCGCAGTAGAGCGGACTTCCCGCTGCCCGCGGTGCCCGCCAGCAGCACCGGAGCGTTGATCGCCAGCAAGCGACGGAGCCGCAACTGGAAGGCGACCTGAAATCGCAGGAGAAGCGGTTTCCCACTGACCCGCGTGCTTCGCACGGCGTTCACGGCAGGGTGGAGTCTTGCTGAGGCTTGGAGTCTTGGAAGGTGGTGGTGGTGGTGATTGGAGAGGAAAGGCGGCGTGAGACACAATTGTCTAGCACGTTCGGTGGCGCCGAGGCACAAATTCTTCCGTGGCGACGCCTCGGCTTGTTCAAGCGACGCTTGAGGCCATCAGAAGTGCTTCCATTTTGCCTGTTGGCTCTCAAAGAGGAAAAGAAAAAAACATTGATCTTCCAAACCACGCCATGTGGATGTTGTTTTGATTCAGATTTAGATGATTTACGTAAGAATCGCCCAAAGAATCCAACAGTCATATCTCTCTCTCTCTCTCCCTGGGCGCTCTGCTCTGCTCTGCATTCCCCCACTCTCCCATTCCCCCATTCCACGCGGTCCAAGCACAAATGTTGTGAGCTTCCAAAATGGGCTCCGTCAAGTGGACCATCTTCCCCACCGCCTGAAATTGCCCCGTGCGGGAGTCCTGCAGACCCGCGACTCCGCGCGTTGTTTTCAAGTCGTTGTAGTTAGAACTGAGGGACGGACGCTGGGTGGATGGGCGGCATTACTAAACCAACTATGGAAAATATCATCGGCTGAAGATGAGACTGGAAAAATTGCGAAGCCGTCTGCTAGTTGGTGAAGGTGTATAGGTTTCTGGTGCAACCACTCGAAGGCACAAGAGATGCAGGTGCATGAACAAACTTTTGCGCATAGGTCAACATGTCTTGTTTGCACTTTGCTGCACCAATGTTGAGACCCCAGGTTCTGAGCTTTCTGCACATAGCCAATTGCTCCACAGTTCTTGGAATGGGGTTCAATAAGCATAGAATTCATATGACTATATGACGGTGCCATCATCCTTTTGTGGCCTTTCCTAATCCCAACAGCTGCCGGCAGGTCACCTAAACAAATATCGGCACCACACATCCTATGGTGATGAACCCTTTTCTTGAACGCCGACGGTTCACTGCAACCCATCACTTCCGGGTCCAGGTAGAGGTCGTAGAGCGGAGGGAAAGTGATGGCATGCACTGGATCCAGAACGTTCTCTCGAATGTACTTCTCAAAGCGTGGCCTGGCCAGTTGACCATGAGACACATCACTGGAGCCACAGCAGCGCTTTACGGGCCTTGGAAGAGGCCACATGGAACCTTGACACTGACCGTCTTTACATAGGACATCAAGTTTAAGGGGGTGTTATTTTCAGGTTGAAGATGTTGGTCTTTAAAGGCTTAAGCAGCAGTCCAGCCAACCCACCCCTTTTGAGGGTTCCTGGCCTATCCACCACATCTCTCCTGACCAGGACCCCCCCACTGTGAGGATTGCCCAGGCCTTTGATAGGTGAATAAGGAGGCGCCGAAAGCGCTGATGGAAGACATCCCGATGAGCAACCGCACCTCTCGTTCCAAGGCTTCCTGACCTTGCGACGTTTCGACGCGTCCACCGGCAGAACGTCCGGATCCAGTCATCCGGTGTCCTCCTTGTCTTTTGGTTTTGAGGAGCTGTGGAAGGGACGGGTTTCATTTCGAGCAGTGTCAAAGACATGATCTATACATCCGAAGTGAGACCAGGCCTTCCTCAGTGGCAGCCAGCAACTGCTTCTCCACCACAGGATCCACCAGCAAGGAGGTGAAGCAGGACAAAAAGCACGTGGTCCTTGAGCCGAGCAAGCCAAGTGTCACATTGCCGGTCAGAGAGATGATGTGTACACCCGAAAGCAGACTTAATGACTCGAAGATATATGGATCCTTTATAGCTCACATTAGCTCACCCACTGGCTTCAAGTAATATCTCCCTTCAGCCTTTTGAACTTATTAGAGTCTGTCTTAGGGAGGGAGGTCCCAGATCTTCTGGATAGAATCCACCAGGCCTTGGGGCCTATGGAGGTCCCACTCCGAGTCCAGGAGCTGCTGCCTCTCGAGAAACACATCAACCCGCCCTTTTCTCCCGAGGCTCTGCTGATGTCGATAGTCCAAGGCCTCACCTTGGCGAGGCAAAATCGCTACCGCTGGCATTCCGCAAGCGTCGCTCAGTCGTGATTGCGTGATCCAAACATTTTGGGATGCCGAAAAATCGTAGTTGGATCTGGAACTTTGGAATCCTATCATTATCCATCAATCACACTACTTGTCGCATCTTGTCGCTGCACACCAATTTCATGAGATCCTCCTTGTCTTCTTGAGATGTTTCCCTCTTGGCTCTTTCCCTTCCGATATACACCACAGCGGGCGGCCCCCATCCACAATCCCACGTAGTTACACGGGTCGTGGTCGTTTCAGAAGGTTGCATTAACCGGTTGCATAGAGGCCATGCTGATGTCATGAACATCTTACAGCTTACACAAATAATATAGATCAGCTTTCCTTCAGAAGCAAATGTTCACATTCCTTGCTCCACATTCCATTGCGCCTTATCTCTGCCGTTGCGCCTTCGGTGGCTGCCGCAGAGATCTCGGAGGGGTTGAAGTGAAAGTAGTAGAGCACGAAGGCCAAAATGCTGTCCTGAGCTGGTCACACGGTGAATGGTGACACCTGAGCTGAGTCTTGAGAACCCCCCGGCTATAGGTCCCTTGAGTGTTGAGAACATGGGAGGAGAAACCCCGAACCAAGATTGTTGCTTTTCTTTAAGGTGAGACCTGACCCATTTGACATGGTAGCTTTGTAGAAAACACGTTAAACTTTAAAAAACCGCAGGTGGAAGGGAGAACAACAACATATTCGGAATCAAGAGTCCATGAGGTGCATCAGTAGCTCCTTGGTCAACTCCAGAAATTTGGCATACTCCGGGCAAGTCAGCACAAACCTGCGCCAGGTTGGAGAAGGACACCTCCTTTCGACTCAAACCAAGTTGTACCAGGGCTGGGACCTAAAGATGTCGTGAACAGTAAGATGCCGCAGGCACAGCTAACCAAACCTGACACCCCTACAAAAAATAAACGCGCCATGCCTTTGGCCTGGCTCCAAAAAGAGCTGCACATCTACCGACCTTGGGGGGCTTTTCTTTTGGCACACCGCACGCTCCCACCACACACCGGATGAGGCACACTGCACACTGCTCCCGGCCTGTGGACCCAGGCCATGGCCCGATCCTTCCAGGTGGGTCCCCTTTCGGTATCGATGTAGGTCACCGCCAGACTCGAGGCCTTTCCGCGCTGCGTCCGGTGCGGGCAAAGCGAGGTTTCGGAGGTTTCGGCCAATGCGTAGTCGGGTGACAAAGGGGTGACAGGGACCGGGGGACTGAGGTGTAATGTCATAAGAACGGTCTTTGAACACACAGTTTGGCCGATGAAGTTTCTACTAGCGTTCTTGTTACTACTAGTAAGGCACCTGTTACTACTAGGCAGGAAGCACACAGTTCGGCTGACTTTGGTCGGCTCATGCGAACGCTCATGCGCTCGTGGACGACGCATCTTTGTCGTTCAGGTCGGCTGAGGGCCCCACCGTTGCTGGCGAGAGCCGTGCCAGGTAGTCCGTCTCAACCTTGCACGTGCCGAGGTGCCGAGGCCGTACTGCTTTGTCAAGGAAAACGAATGGATTCAAAGAAATCATAGCACCCACTACAGCACCCATCAACTAAGCTTGCGAAGGTGTGGAGTGGTTTGAAAGTTTGACATTGTTTGACGTGGTCCTTGTCGAATAGTTGATAGATGCAGCAGCAATCCATCACAGTCATATCCCTCTCTCCTGCCAAGTTCGAAAATCCCACGCCTCACACCTTTGCCTTGAACCCTTGAACCCCAGAAATTGGAGCATTTCCACACGACTCTCGATCCATCTCGATACCCCCTTCTGTTCGATCCCCCCTTCCTGGCATCCGGGCAATGATCCGATATGCGCGGGTCTTGGGCAGGTAGGGCTTGTTCTGACCCATGATGCTGAGCGGCATTGCCCCGGCCACCGACTGACACAGCGAAGAGGAGGAAAGCACAGCGCTGCGGAAGAGCACACACGCGGTGGAAAGCTAAGGGCTCTGAGAAGAGAAATTCAGCTTTTTTCTCCATGTTTGGTGCAAATGAAACATCATGAAGCATTAATTTGCAACCACATCATATTGTCGCTGTTCAAACCTCCTTGAAATAATCAACTTCAAGTCATTATCATCTATGTGGAAGTTGAAGGAACAAACGAATTCTGAGTCTAACCCGACTGCAAAACTGATGATAAAAACATGTATATCTTCCCTTGTGCGGCATGGCCTCAAACAACTCAGGGTTCATCGGGCCATCCAAGGTCAACCAAATGTCTTCTCGCGACCTCGAGGGTTGGAGGCCATCGCTACTAGGGTGGAGGCCATTACTACTAGTAACAAGAAGCTACGAACGTAGCTAGAAGCTATTAGGTTGCTACGATAGACGTTTGCAACTCGGATCTTCGGCTTCTCTGGCACATGGGCAAATGCAAATTGGTGGCTTCCAAAGACATCCTTTCAACTTGAACATCGCATGACTTCTACAGTATGAGATGGGCAAGCAGTGGTTTCCAAAAGACAGAGGTATCTAAGCTGGCTAATACCATTTATACCTTATAGACAGACGATTATACTTGTTGATCACAAGGAATTGAATCTTGCACGTGTCACTTTGTATGCACTTGCAAACATCATGGGTATAGTCAGTCTGCAAAGAATGCATATACACAGTCTGCTTGAGGTCTTGCTCATACCCAAGCTTGTTGACGTTTCGATGGTCAGCACTAGTCCAAGGCGCTTCTCGTCTTGCTCTTCAGTTCTCCTGGCAAACGGTTCCATGGCAAGGTTCATTCCATACCAGAACATTAGACTCTGGAAGAATCATCTTCTCTCAACACCACCCGAAGTCTATAGATTTCCTATCATTTCCTAATATACTGCCATTCGCCACCAAGCGCCACCAAGCGCCACCGCGCCTCTTCCGCTGGGCCTCCGCCGCCGCGCGCGACACCACCAGTAGGGCGTCTTCCACGTCGTGAGCCAAGGTGTTGATACCTCGTTGAAGCGTCCAGAAGTCGAAAGCAACGGATGCAAATAAAACGTCTCAACGCGAAAAAAAAATCATTGTGCATCACCTCCAGGTACATTCAAAACTATTCTATTCTTAGTGGTTTCAAGAGAGACCAAGACCAGTGGGTCGACGATTTCTCTTTTTATTGCACCCATCTTTATGCCATTGGCCCACATCAAAAGACCTGTTTTGGTATCCCAAGGCGTCGCCGATTCCATTCCCCCATGGGGGGCATGTCCTGTCGCTTTCTGAACACTCTGAGGGTCGTCACATTTCGTCACCAACCGGCGAATCATCCATCGTACCTTCCTCGTCTCTCCTCTCAGCTGCTTCTTTGGCTTACAACGATCCACAATATATTCCCTGCTCCTCTCGCTGTGAGTATATTTAGCCTGATATTTAATATAACCACTACTCAGATCCGTAATACCGTCACACTGGCTCTTCCAAGCCATCATCATGAGCTGGGGCACGCATGAGTTTCACCTTGGGAAACAAGGGCTGTCCCAGGTCATCGGGGAAGTCTTCAGCCGCCTCCAACCTCGGACCACGCGAAGCGCGACCCGCGTTGCTTCGCAACTTCGCACGTCCATCCGAAGGATTGCCAGGACCATCCGAAAAAGCCAAAGGGGAATGAACCATCCGTAGTTAGTTAAGGGTGTCCAGTTTTGAAGATTCCTAAGTGGGCTAGGCTAGGTAGTCCAGCCACTTCACCCAAAGAGGATTGTCGGCGGATTTGACAGATGAGAGTTTTTTCCATCGATGTTTGGGAACTCCTGGCAGAGACGGACAGCGAAGGTAGGCTCCGAATGTGTTGATTCTTTCCACCCAAAGCATTGGAAGACCAAACTTCTCGAGCAAGCAAAACAACCTTTGAGGCCATGCGGGTGTGGAATCTGGAGCAAATTCCAACCTTTTCTGGCCGCGTCATTCTATTTCTACATGAGATATAATGACAAGTAGATTTCATCGGCAGAAAAGAGAGAAACAAACACACAACATTTCCCTTCCACGAAGGCCCCAAATGCTATGTGGACGGCCAGGACACATGGTCATGATGCAATCGGTTTTGCCTGCGCCAGCTTCTCCCACCACGGCCTCAATTGTCGGCTTCACGCCTGGACCAATTCCGAAACGTACTTGTGACGGTTCTATGGCAAGCTTCTCTTAGATTGAACAGATTGAAGTCGCTTATCATCCAGAACACTTACTTAGACTTACAGTTACAAGAACTTGAGCATCCTCAGCCGCAGCCCCTGACTATTTCTGGTGGAACATCACAGAAATCATTCTAAATCCACTTCCCACCCAGATCCCCCAGGTCATCTAGAATCTAGCAGTATCTGCTGTCTGGGCACCACGTCCCGATCGTTCAAGAGCGCTTGGGTGGTGGCGATGCATTTCTGGACCACCATGGGATTGTAGAAGTCGAAGGAGAACTTCTGACCTCCCGAAAGGTCGGTCAAATAACAAGCCGTCTGTCCGTCTTCAAAATGACCAGCTTCCGGGTTGAAATAAATGAACCTTTGACAGCTTCACTAGCTTGTATCTCCAGGCTCAGATTGAAAAACAAAACATAACAAACCACAAATATCAAAGAAATATGTTGGCTAAAAGGCGAAGCGTGTCAGCAATCCGGATGTAAAAGCGCGTGGAGAGGTCTTTCTTGGCCACACGTTGTGCCATCAGCGTGTCATTGAAGAGATTCCTTGGGTTGCATGTGGAAGGCCAGCCGCTGGCTGTCATCAAGTCTTTGACATGTGGGGCGCCTTCAATCAACAAGCATCAGAAAATCCCAGGCCCACTGGGGCTCGAGTGTTGAAAGCAGCAAGATCATGCAAATGGAAAAGACATGAAAAGACCTGTCTGCTTTGAAAAACACCAGCTACCTCTCCCGCAAACTGAAAGTCACTGTCTATCAAATGTCCCACGACGTCATGTCCGGACCGTCTCCCATTTCTGTTTGACCGACGCACCCCCAACCGAGTCCCCAACGGTCGAAGCTCCGTTCCATCCGGGGCACTGCCGAAAGGCTTGCTGGTGCACTTCGAAATGCGCGGATCGGCTGAAGCTCATCACCTCCGTGCGCGGATGAGTTGGTTCCGGAACGCTTCACACCACGGTGCAGCTGCAGCAACAGAACAAAGGAGTGTGACATTGTCGTTGTAACCAATCATGGCATTCTGGTCCTTCACTGGTCAACCCTCAACACCGAATTACTCGTGAGTTTTTGATAAATGCGAATGTGACATCTTACAAGACACAAATCTGGTGTACAGATTGAATACACTCTTCAATTTTGACCCATAGAATAACATGTTCTTAGTTCTTAATATATCCACCAGTCATTGCCTATACTTCGAGAGTGTTCAATGGTGAACTTCAGGTTGGTCAAACAGAAACTAAACATTTATCGCCAACCCAAAGGCTGTGCTGTTCCACTCAGAAGTCATTGTTGCTATCACCTAAGACCTATGACCTGTAGTCAGTTTTATGAAACAAATGCGCACTTCACCCCCAAATCACAAGGGATTCCACTGAGTTTGACGTTCTCCAGGCTGAAACTCTCCTCTCTCCTGAAAAATGCCATCTACCCGTGGACAACCCGTCGTTGTGCGGTGTGGTCGTCGTTTTGGCGTCGTCCAGCGCACCGTGCAGCGCCAAAGCATCTCTCGTTCAGGACCTGCATCCAGCTGCGTGCCGATGGCACACCTCAGCTCGACGTTGGCGAAACAGTGCGAAACAAAGGACAATGCAAGAGTCCGAAGGCTCCTATAGACTGCTTGATTTGATGCAAAACGCTCCTACCTATAACTCAAGCAGCGCTATACAGCCGCCATACAAACTGTTGACAACCTCCAATAGACGAAGGTTTTGCATGCCCATTGGTCATCTATGAATCTATCCCCCCAAAAGCATCCAAGAGCTGAAGATCTAGAGATCCACACGCCAGAGCGGATGAATGTCATCCCTGCCAAGTCACAGCCATGCTTCGCACAGGATCTGCTCATCAAGCTCTTTCGTCCCACGTTCCACGTCTTGACTCTTGTGCGCCTCGAGAAGCGGCCAAGACCCTTCGAAAGCATCAAAAGTCGTTTGGTGCCGGGGAAATCCGCTTTCCCAATTTCGGACAGATCGATGATGGGCAGATTCATTTTGGATGATGTCTTTCACACCACCCAATTGCAGTCCAAAGAAGCTGAACAACGGTTTCGGCCTGTATGTTTTATGTACCTTTAGTAAACATGTCTCCAAAACTATCAAACCCTGGGCTGATTACCACCTTAGCATGAGGACAACTTCGAAGTAGAGGGTGGACACTTGCCGCTTCCTTTCACTTCAGTATACTTCTACGTGGCCCAGGTGAATCAGTGATTCTGTTCCTGTGGTTCATACAAGTGACCACGAGGTGTCCTGAAATAGTAGAAGTAGCTGTGTTCATTCTCGCACAAACTCCACCTACTTCAACATACTGTACTTCAACCCAAACGTGAGAAGAACACTACAATAGTATCCGGAATACACATTGGATACTACTAACCTAATCACTCTCAAACTAACTGGTTCACCCTTAGGGCTCCTGATCAACCCTTGTGACTCTGACATCCGACGCCAAGGCCAAGGAGCTCTTCGCAGCGAGGCGGCAAAGGCGCAAATGGAGCGGATCTCGCCGGGGCCGATGTGGGGATGTCCTTGGACAATTCCAACGGTTAATGGCTGGGTATGTCATGGTATGTCTATATACCTGGGTATGGACTGATATGTCTATAGTCTATATACTATATCTAGATACAGACAGGTAGAGAGAGAGAGAGACCTCTTTGGGTAGACGGGTCGATGTTCTGAACCTTTTTTCAAGGGTCGGTGGACTGGGAGGTCTTCCTGGAACTCGAGCTGCAGAAAATGCGTTCATTGCCTCGAAAAAACTTTGGAAAAACTCTCTTTCGGCTCTTTCGATGTGCACAGTGTAACAAAGCGCAAACTTTAAAAGAAAAACCTACAGTAACTCTGGTGTTGACATGTGTTGACCCCCCAATCAGACTCTCAAGTGTGGAAAGAGTTGTGGTGTGGCAAACTGTCATTCCAGTTGACCTGAGAAGATTGTTCACATCCCACAGTGATCAAGAAAACGGGCTATTGACACTAAGACTAAGACACTATGTATCTAACGGGTTTGGGTGTTTTGTTCTGTTCAAGCTTCAGTGATTCACAGGACGACCAAGAGAGCTCCATGTCACATGTCCAACACCTCCAAGCAAATATATTCTTCTACACGTGTTGTCGATAATAAGCTAAAGAGTATGAACACAAAAATACAAACTGACGACTCAAGAGTTTCAATCAAGGGGAACATTGATTATCTTCGTCCACCTGGCGCGGAAACCACCACGGACCTCCAAACGCGCTCCGTTCTCGCCATTTCTCGCCCGAGGCACGGCCTTTGCGCCCGGTGGACTTGGAGGCTTCGCTGAAGGTGTTGAAGGCCGACACGGCCCCGGTCCTCGGTGGAGACGGGGCGATGGGGATAGAGGGGGTGATATGGGGATGGGGAGAGAGGTCCATTTTTTGTTTTTTTCGGGTGAGCTCTTTCCATACTGAAGCAACCAGTGGCAGTGGGGAGGCCCACCCAAAGGATAGATTTGGTCCAAATCCGATTTCGCCCAGTGGCAGCATTCGAGCCGCGTCCATGTCCAAAATGCCGATGCGGATCAAGCCGGCGTGAATGTAGAGCCTCACATCGTTCAAGGATGCTCCCAGTGAAACGAGGGTAGATTTGTTCGAATTCATATATTGGCAGAAACGCAAACACAGCTTCTGGGCACACTGAGAGGGCACCAGCCAATGTTTGCCTTCGCACTGGACATGGTCCAGAAACATGACCATAATGGGTGACAAATTGGATGCGTGAACGTCAAAACCAATTGGATTGGTGAGCTTCCGTTTGACAAACAGTCCAAATCCTCGGGGGCACATTACTTTCATGGGCCAAACCAAAGCTATTGAGGCCCTAACAAGGCCTTTTATATTGCCCTCTCTTATAGAGATCCTATTAAAGGTGTAGCCAAGAGGTAGCAATGTCCCATCTTGACCATTAATCGGCCCAATGCAGAAAGAACCATCACAACTCCCCCCGCACACCCCCTCAACCATCCCGTGATTGATTGGAAAGAGGTTCTATCACTATCTGTCATAAGGTTCGATCATTTACAGTATGTCCATCCGTGATCCATCAGTGTGGTACTTTGAGGGAATGAGGGCTCTTCACGATCAGCAAAAGAGCATTCAGAAAAGACTCTTGGATGCGACTTGTCATGTCTCAAAGCATCACACTAAAACAGAACAAACCGCAACATAACGCAACTAAAACCATCCTCCTTTGCAGTATCCCATCCTGAGCCGGCCAAGGCACGTAAGATCGGCCGGTGGGAAGGAGAGGTTCCGCAAGACGCACCAGGACGTGGTGGTTTCTCCCACCGCGGGGGGCGCCACAAAGAGAGCCACCGCCGGATGCATCGTCCTCGACTGAAAAAGGCTCAAGTGTGACCTGATGCCCAGGCCTAGCCAGCCCAAAGAGAGACAAGCTGTACAAGACAAACTTCGGCCCTCCGGTTGTCTTGAAAGGAAAAGACACATCATAAATAGGGCCCTATAGGGATCCAAACACCTTCTCAGAAGGTATATAGAGCAAGCCATAGGGTAATACAGTATATACATCAAACATCACAGCAACCAGCTCCAGCGTTTCCAACAGAATCACACCATGACTTCTGAACACACAGGCCCAGAGAGGGCCCTCCTGGGAATGCCACCGAAGATCTCCGCCTGTGTCGTTCTTTGCGTGGATTGCGTCTCGTGGGCATATGTCAATCCCATGTGAATCCATAGGATTTGATGCGGTGCCTTAATAAAACGACGGGCTCTGTGGAAAGGATTATACGACATTTTGCGGGTCATGAGCCTATTGCCTACTGCCCAAGTAGCTCTCCCCTCACTTCATACACTGTCGAAGGTGATGTCACATACCAAAACACTATCACGACTGGTCCACTATTATCATCAGCTAAATACTCTTCACCTATCCGCTTCTCTTCAGACTCGAACCACAAATCCACCGCCTTTGACCCGACTGAAAAACCGGGCTGCCGGCCACCGCCACCGGGGTCCGTCCGGGTTGCTCCGTCCGGCCTTGACCTCGAAGTCCAAGGAGCTCGTGCCTGGAGCGAGGCCGCGAAGCATCGCGAAGCCGGGACGCGGACCAGGGTGCTCGGGTTTTCGAACAAATCATGGTGAATCCTGATTTTGGTGGTTGGTTTCTATTTTCTGGAGGGATTTTAGATGAGATATCAGTCTTCAATGCTTGGTGAGTACACGGCGACAGCTAAATATGGTAGATGTCGAATGAAATTTGGCAATCCTCTTGAAACCACAGGTTGCCATTTTGGGTGTATGTACACATGCATGGTGACTACAGCGGAATTCTCACCAAACGCTATACTTCCACGTGGTCCCAAACGCTACAAACTGAGCCTCCGCGCTTTGAGTACGCTGCCTCGCCGGACAGGACTGGGACCGTGCCACTGGCAGCTCAGCCTGATGGAAGCAGCCGGCTGTCCCCATCCGGAGTGGTGTCTGACGCAAAAGGCTTCTGCTTCAACCGAATGCTGCACAAATCAGGAGAAATGCATCAGAGTTTTTGAGGCGGATGACAATTTGTTAGCTAATCTTAAACAATAGCGAGTCATCTATACCTGCCGTCGAATTGATTTTACACGTTTACACTTTACAGATCTTTACAGTCTCTTTTTCTGTGTTTTTGTGTTTTCTGCACTGAAATCCAGTGCAAAGTCCATCCTGCTGGAAGATGTCAGTCGTTTCGCGCAGGTGAAACATCAGGGATAGCACCCTTCAGGTGCCTTCAGCGACCAACCCGCGAGCCCTCCCCACCGCACCTCCAAGCGCTCCACCTGAAAGGGATGTGCAAAACCAGTGATCCTTTTGCCTCTGGATGTTCAAGAGTGCTCAGCTTTTTTAGAAAGACAAGATCTTGCACCTGCAAAAACATGCAAACTGCCCAGCCATACTTCTTTAGTTCCATGATGTTCCATGTTTCCGGCAGCATCCCCGTGTGTATTGTTGGGAACATTGAACAGTTCTGCGCTACCCCATTCACATCTCCACTGCCTCGAACTGACAGCAACTTCTTGAGCGTCCTCGATCTCTCCTCCAATCAGCGACTGCCAAACATCGGCGGAGACCACAATTGCGGTCTTGGGTCTAAAGTAGTTACTCTTTCAAACACTCTGAGATACTCTGAGGGTCCGGGATCTTGGGATAATGGCTTCCTTCCACCAGAACCCCTTATTAGTTTTGGACCGTCATTTGCCAGTCTAATCATCAATCCTCCTGGCAGAAACCAATCGATCCAGTCTTCGGAGTGCTGTTCGACACGGAAAAGAGCTCCGACTGCTGTTCGATCGGCGTTGGACGCTTCGTGTCACCAACGCGCGGTGTTTTCCGCACCTTCCAGGACTTCCAAAGGAGCTGTATTAAGGTGCGGGAGGTCATGACACTTAGTATTATGTAATTACAATTTAACTAATAGGCAGGTCTATCCTATTACCAGTACGTAAACAGTGGATGATGATGGTTACGGTTAGTCAAGGCCTTGCTGAAAAATCGTGGTGTTACAGGCAATAGGACGTCGGACAAACCCAACCTTTTACCACTGAACCTCGATTCCCCGCTTCTCAGTCTCCTCAGTAACTTGGATTTCTCGAAGATCATTGGCACGCCATGCACCTGGCGAAGGAATCGCGGATAGGCATCACACATTTGGCTTTCGGAGGGAAAGAACTTGACTGTGCCCTTTCACAGCAGTGGTGCTGTTGATGGCTGGTTGTGGTTGTTCAGTAATTGTCTCCAACAGTACACTTAGCAGTAAGTATTGCATGAATCACCGGAGTTTCGTGGAAGGTAGTTCATAAAAGTCATAGAGCATGCAAAAGGAGCGGAGTGACACCAGGGACAGCAACTATAGTCAAAACTGCATGGAAACACGTTGTTTCTTTTCTGAAGTTTGGTGTCTAATTATTCTGCGAAGTGTCGGCACACCTTCTCTTGAAACTGTCATAGACTTTCATCCTCCTCTCAGACTCAGTTCGTTCGATTCACGTCGTTTTACTCCAACGACTTTGGCCTCTCAGCACCGAATCCGTCTCATCAGCGGCCTTCATGGATCCCACTGGCAGCTTGGCGAAGCGTAGATTGGACCTGATGCAGCGAGCAAAGTACACGGTCTATCTCCGGGTTCCGTGGACAGGGAAGATGCTGTTTGTTGTTCAATGTTTTTTTGAAAAAGGCACTAGCCTCAAGACAAGACATCTATAAGACCTGCATCACTTGCAAATGTTTAGTTGTTGCTTGTGGACGCAGGATGAAAGCAAAGCAGGGAATTCTTGAATTTTCGTTCGGTATTCGTGTATGCGAGGGTCTAATATGAAAATCAATGGATATTCAATGGATTTCCAAACATCCAAGATGGCCAACGTCTTCCTACACCTCCAGAGATTGATCTGACTTTACTCATCCACTGGATCCTTCCGGATGGACGACATCTCAGGTGCTGGCGACAGGTCGGTCAAGCGTGGATCGTCGATCCTCAGCTTCGCAGTTCGGTCAGTGTCAGGTGGAATGAACACCGATAGGCACAGTAGATCCCAGAAACTTCATGTAGTATACACCTAGTAAGTATGCCATATGGCTTGTACACCTATGGCATACTGGCACATACATACCTATGGCATAGTATCCGTAGTATGTCCACATATGGCATCTACACCTAGTAAGTATGCCATATGTGGAAGAGTATGTCAGAAGTATATCTCGGATATATTCCATCAACTTCGCATTATCAGTAGCAGTGGATGATGATGGTTCAGTTGCAGGCCGTTCTCAAAAATCACCCGGCGTTGTTTCAGTTCGCGGAAGCTAGCTCGCTCATTGAGCCTTTTTTTGGCTGTAGAATGTACTGTTTTTGAAGTCTGACAGATGAAAAGCCAGCAAGTCCTTGGTGATGTTGGTTACACCGTCCGAGTGCTAATGCATTATTGACATCATGTGTGTGCTTGCCCTGTGGCCTTCCCGAAAGAGAATCGACAAAACTATTGATAGTGTGAGTTATGCTGCCCGAATGAAATTGCGCCATTGAAAGCGTGTGCGTGCTTTTGCACCTGCGGATTTCCCTATTGAGGCTGATTGAGTACAACACGCCTAAGATAGGTACCTTCTTCTGACCCTTTGAGCCCTGCATCGTTCACAAGTGCTATCCGTGTGAACGGTCTTCGCCGCGAAGCGGTGTGAATGGTGATAACCCTTTATTGACTGTTACTGGCAATAGGTCAATAGGCTACACGGATAGGTATATCCCAAACACTCCATGTGCACCTAGAATGCCATACATGCGAATATGCCGATCAGTTGGGGTGATTGAAAAAGGGGTCAATGTTCGCACATATGCCATGCATTGTGTGATAGGATGTGATAGCTATTCATGATGTAAATAAGGGAACCCGACCCCACGTGGATCCGAAAGCATTCTGTTCGCATTCGAAAACAGAAAAAAACTATGGTTGAAACGCAGCCATCAGTTGAAGCTAGTTCAACCTATACTTCAACCTGAGTCTCCTTGAAACTCTCCGCACCTGGAACATTTTAGGGATGAAGACAAGATAAGACAATTCTCACCGCTCACCAGGCTACACCAGGCTACACCGTGCGAAAACCTTCCTTGTGCTGTGCCGGTTGGCATCTTGTCGCGGAAGAACTCCAAGGATTGTGAAAGCTGCTGAAAGAACTTGGAGAGAAACTTCAGGCAAGCCTCTGACGATGTCTGCAGCTGAAAGGCGCTGGATTTTCGCGAAAAAACACTGGAGAAACGATTTGTTGCTTGGCTGGAGAGTTCACGCATGATGGTGAAGATCAGTTGGTCCAACCTCAGAATCCGTAAGTCCCGCCATGTACACCTGCAATCGACCTCTTCGGCGGCAACTTTATGACCACCCCCTACATCCAACTTGGCCGAAAAAAGTTTGTGCCTCTCGGGAGGTCTGCTCCAACTCTTGAATGCCATGCAGAATCACCTCACGCGCGACACATGAACGCAGGAGATGGACTGCTGCGCCGGTGTTTCAACAGGTAGGGGCCGGTAGGGGTTGATGTTGTTGTACATGTGATTCGTTTTCGGTCTGAGTCAGGTCTGGTTGACAAATGTTGAAGGTAGACCTTGTGAGAAAGGATGCTTTCACTCTCCCTGCGAGCAATACTGCCCAGACTATCAGAATGTCTCACCTGTTGAGCTGAATTGCTAGAGCTACTGTGAATGTATGCCCTGCAATCCATACCCTTGGTTGTGTCTGTCAAGTTAGATAGATGTTGCTGCCACTGAATTCTTTCATCGACATTGAATGAACCACTCGTACATCCTGTAAGATCAACTCATGTCCACTCATCTACTACTGGGGAGTCATGTGCAGAACCTTTATGGTTTCAGATGTGATTGGTGAGTGAATCTATTCTAATTCTACCGTGATTGCAAGCTTCTGTGTCCTGGACTGCTTCTAGATTCTTCTGACTGCTGGTTTCTGTGTCCTCAAAGCAGATTCCCCTCAACCCTCACCCGACCCAGACTGCTCCAGGAGGCCCAATGGCCCAGAAGGCCGGCGCCGGTGCAGAAGCGCACGTGGCTCGGCTCCAGGATGAAACACCTCTAGCGCTTTGTGGTGGTTTGAGAAGATTGAGGAGCTGGTTGAGCTTCAAAAGACGACCTGCTCATTGGACACTCATCGCTACTAGGGTGGAGGCCATCGCTAGTAGGGTGGAGTGGGTGGAGGCCATTGCTATTTGGGTGGAGGGTTAAGCTCCACATCCGTCGTATATATATATACATACATCTGGCTGAGTCTGTATTCCCAAGTACGTATAGTGCTTTATATGTGGAGTGGTCTCATGCATCTTTTTCATGAGAGCCAAGAGTCTTTTGTGGAGATCTATTAAATTACCTGGCGGATCCATGCTGCACCAGCAGGGAGCCTGATGCATATGGATCCATCCTCCGAAAAAAATCCATGCTCGTGCTTGGCCAACCCATCTCTTCGACCAACCCATCATGCCAAGCAACTGGTGACAGGCAATGCCGCAGCAGGCCGCAAAGGCTCGGGTCACAGTGCCTGAGAAGGCGGCAACAGGAACACGTTCATGATTCCACGTCACCACGAGTCTACGTCGTTTTAGGCCTCCTCTGAAGGGTGCTGGTTGAAGATCAGGTGCCCAAGCATGTCATTAGTTATTTATATGATGTGCTGTTGGGTTGCCACATCACCATCTGCTTCGAGAATGCCCAACCAAAACTGATTGAAACAGGCTGCAAATGAAGTCTCATCTAGGGCACTCTGATGCGACATGACCCAATCTTTTGTGGCTAAGACCAACCCGAGTCACACATCTCGATTTCCATGCCGACCACTGTGGCCAGTGACCCCTTTGAACCACCCCAAGCCTTTACCATTGCGTTTGAATCTACCTCACATCCCTCCTGTTTCTTCTTTCATCTGCCAACAGCCACTATAATATAGTCACTTACAACAATCATGCACCTCATAGCGGCCTCCTTCCGCCTCACCACCACCGCCTCCTTCTCTCCTCAGCACCCCGCGCCCCAATCCATCCCGACCATCCCCACTCAGGACCCAGAGGCTTCCAAGGTGACTCTGTAGCACTGGACAGGTCAAACCTCCATCGCGCGCCAACTGTTGCGCCAACTCCACGTAGCACCGCTCCGTCGGAGGGCAAATCAGCTCGTCTCCTGACCACGGTTCTCCGCACGGTCGCTGCTGAGACCGTGGCGTTTGGACTGGCCGGACCAAAAAAAGGAGGGTCCGCCAAAAGCTTGGAGAGCGGATGGAATTGCTAGAGTGACCTATAGAGTGAATGAGGCAAGGCCTTGAGGCCACTTCGGAACGGAGAAGTACGGTACATGATCTGAGGAAATGATGTCAACAAACATGACTTTTCAGTAACGTGCGAACCACTATGTTCATCATTGTAGTCCTATCTAAATCTACCCAGAGCTGACCGTCTGACCATGTCTGACCAATTCCAACGCCTCCATAAAGCTCCCAAGCAAACTCCAAGATCAAAGGCTTCAACCTCAATGGCGCTGACATCCGCTGACTGCATTTGTTTTTGTGTGTGCCGACTGCGCTAGCTAGCACGAGAGGTCGCCATTAGCGCTACAGATCCACTTCATGAGCCTATAAGAGCTCAACAAATATGCTTCAGGAAATCTGCCAAAGGGCCAACGAAAGAGACCCGGAGACCCCGTATCCTATCCGTGCTTTTGGATCGCTTTCCTCAACGACCTCCAAACCAAGCAGCTCTACTGCCAAACTTTCGGAAGATCTCCAGGCCATCCGCAGAAACTTCAATTGCTGGGCCTTGAAAAGCAAGCCGTGGCCAGCGGGGCGGTAGGAAGAAACCCGTATCAGCCTGTGGCTTTGGAAAGAACCTGTTTGCACTCCTGTTTGCATCTTGGAATGCCATCACATGAAACCACAGGGAAATGGTGAAACCATATTAGGATATATTAGGGGTTCTATGTTTCATGTATTGGGGTCTATAGCTGATCCTGAAAATCTTTAGCTAACTCGAAGCAAAGGTCTGGCACAAGTCTTTCCTTCCTTGCTCATTTCTGTGCAAGCATTTCCTACATAATGAGCTTCTCGATTTGTTTTACAACATCTCTTCAAACTCCAGACAGTCGAACAAATCCCAATTTCATTTCATCTCCCTACCTCTTCACCTCACTTTTTCCACGCATCGCGGAACCCCCCATGCCCCCACCGTCATTGCGCTGCGCGCTTGGCACCTCCTGTCGTTGCTCTTTAGCGCTGGCGAGCAGCTCCCGCAGCTCCAACGTCAACATCAACGCCGCGCCTCGATCGCGCGCAGGAGGAGATCGCGGAGGAGATCGCGCGCAGCTCTCGAGGCGTCCGTGCGCGCACTGTCCGCATCGCGTGGGTTCAGCTTCCGGAAGGTGAAGTGCACTGCGTGCACTGCGTAGTGCGTGCGACTTTGCGACTTAGCATGCCGTTGCTGATACAGGTTGAAGAGAACATACAGGTTGAAGTGGTTGAAGTCTTGTACTCTTGGGGGTACTAGACTAGACTCGACCCACAAACGATGTTTCGTGAGTTGGCAAAACCATGTGAGAACTTGGAGCAACCTGTCCATCAACATCATGACAGAAGTCAAAGTTTAGAAGAGGCACGCAAATAGAATTCCAATCAGGTGGTTAATGGCACCGTCCCATCGTTCTGTAGCCCAGAAGAAGAATGGTAGACAAGTACTCACAGGAATGACCAACCAAATTGTTACAAGCACATGGAGATTACCTAACAAATGGCTGTGAGTCAAAACCTCTTCCACCAAACCGTAGAAGGTTGACATCCCCTATATAAGGAATCCGTTCGTGTTCGGTGGTCAACCAGAGTGCCCGTGTGCCACGACCCACAGCCAAATGACTCTAAACAAAGCAGTCACTTCCTTCTTCCAGGACCTTCAAAGTGACCTCTTTGGAGTCTGCAAGTGACCTCTTCAGGGTCACCTCATTCTGGCAGCCGCTAGTAGCTTCTTGTTCCTAGAGTAAGGCCAGGAGCCCCTAGTAGCGTCCTTGCTCCTAGTAGTAAGGCCAGGAGCCCCTAGTAGCTTCTTGTTGCTGGTTTCTATTTGTTTCCTACCTCAGTTACCGACTTTGGGACGAGAGCTTAGCCCGTCTCCGACCTGCGCATGCGTCCTTGGAGACCGCGGTGTTGCGCGCCACCTGGAGGCGTTGCTAACCCGCTTCCGTTTCGCGTGGAAGAATGGCCCCCAAAGCCACTCAACCCCGCAAACATATGCATTTCCGTTCTTGGACATTCTTAGGAAATTCTTGGGAATTCCAGCTTGAGTAGCTGCATTCTATAGAATTTTTCCCTTGAGCTGGAGCTGATTTCCAGGTCCCATTATGTCCCAATCGTCATGTTTCCTAAAAGAACCTCGCTACGTGCGGTGGTCAACTGCGAGGGATATGTTTACAACTTCTATATATTGAATGCCTTCAGTTGCCCTAGCCGCCATGACATTCCTTTTCATTGGTTTCTCACCATGTTTGCCGGTCCAAAAACCAGTCCCAAGAGTGTGGCGATGCACTGCATCCTTCCAAAAGCATCTTCCACAAGGAACGATGCACTGCGGTGCTTCGCGGTTCACCAGCGCTTCTGGTGGGCAGGTCCACCATTCGTGATCCTTTCCGACTAGAGCAGTTGATCCAAATACCATCTATGCGATCTATGAACCAAATCAAACGTTTCTAGTGATTTGTGCTGTTAACATCTCTTTGAACCATTCCAATCACAACACTCTCGAACCCCCATTTGTTCTTCCCTTCGTCCCCTCCATCGCCGCCGATGCCGGCACCAACCACATTTCCAAGACCCGAAGACCCGGGCCTCCTCTCGGACGCGATGCTCCACGTAAGAGCTTAAGAAGTCCATGCCATCTGGCAGACTGGCCCTCAGTTTCGGACGCACGGATCTACGCAAGTTCGGCTTCCCCAGGCTTCCGATGGGAGCGATTTTGCGAGGAAGAACACTCTTTCGGGGGGCAATGCTGAGATGAAACACCTGTGGAGCACAACTGTGATCCAACTATATAGTTATAGCATGGGATATGTTTGCATGTCTAAGGGTTGCCTTTTGTCAGCTTGACAAGGGGTGTGACAACATCACGTGGCAATCTCCACCCTCGGAAGGTCAAACAACGCCCCAGCCCACAGTGACGTGGGGAAAACACGTACCTGTTCTTTGTCTCACATTTTTCGCCATCAACCCCTTGGCCCTTGGCCATTGGGGACCCTTGGGACCTCCAACAAGCTTCTTGGTCCACACCGCCCCAGAATGACTCAACTCTGAAGCCCAAGCGCCCATCCACCATCGAGGTCCAACGGATGCGTTCCGCGGTCACCGCCACGTGCTCGGGCATCGACCTGGGGTTGGGCAGTCATCCAAAGAATACTACACCTGGGAAGCACTGTAACAAGATCTTGTTTCTTAGGATGGCTGTTTTGAATGCTCATGAATCTCCACAACCAAGACAACAAAGATCTTCATCCCTTGTTCTCGTACGCCTGGGATTGGAGGTGTTTTCTTCCTGTAACAAGAGATTGAGATTGAGTTTGGGGCCCAACATGCCCCGACAAACAGGCGTTCATGTGGGGATTTCTGTGCCAGGATGAGAAGAACTATACAAGTCTGTGCATTTATGTGACTGCAATGTGAATGGCTCATAGTCCTAGATCGCTGAAAAGGAAGTGTTCGACCAAGCATGTTCACAAGGCCTATGGTTTTGTATCAGGATGAATCATCTGCTCTGAATGGTAGGTGCTCGACTGGGACTTTTCTAGGGAGAAAAAAATCGAGGCTTTTCAACGGATCTTGTGAGCCGCTAAGAACAGCATGATCCGCGAGTTGGCATAAGCCAAAACGAAAAAATATTGCCATGAAGTTCTACTTCCCACACCATACTATAGGTGAAATAATTTCCTGACACAACGCAGCTGTGTATAGGCGCAAAAGCTATAGCAAAGGCACACGGATGATGAGTCGTGCCGGCTAGAATGCCACGGTCCTATTTGCACTTGCCTAAGCTATTCAAACTGGACTAGCATAGCCGCGCTTTCCTGGTTTCCACATGGGAACACCACAATTCAAACACACCAAAACGACTTAAGCACCATTTCGACGGGCCGCTGTGCTGGGCTTGGCTCCAGGCTTCCCTTCTCCCTGCACATACAGTTGGCAGGACCCAAGCTTGGGTTGCAACGCGAGAGGTGGTTGCAAATGACAGAAATGAGATTGACCATCCTCAAGTTGAGTGTCCACGATCATTAACCACCACAATATAAATAAGTAAGGCAGGGGTATGCAGGGGTCAGTATCACCATCAAATCACACAGCCCCACAACAGCTGCTTTTGGGAAGTACTTCCACTTCTGATATTCAAAGTCCTTTCCCTTGACCAAATCTACTCAACTCTTCTAGACAAACATAGACAAACTCTTGATGCACTACCGCCCCCCCGGCGGTCTCTATCGGTCTCTCAGCACACGAAGAAGAACCAAAATCGTCAAACACCTTTGTTCTTCGTCACTCTGTCGATGGAACATCCTCAAACCCAGAAATCCGAAATATGATGAAGTGATCTGAAAGTATTGCTACCACGTTGCTCCGAAAAGTAGATGTCCGATTGGACCGTGCAAGCAGTCGCTATAGACTCTATGGCAGTCTCGATGGACAGCTTTTTAGAAGTTCGGTGTGGAGAGCTAGAGTTGGATCCTCAAACAAAACAAGTAGAGCAAAGCCCGCACCACCATGCCCGCTCATGAACAAATCTCAGACCTCAGGCCTGGCCAATATTCCAGCATATTCCAAACTTATTAACTCTTCACCTAATCGGACTGAAGCATCCAGGAAAGCCAGGAAAGGCTCATCGTCCAACATCCAAATCAAACCCAATGGCTCTTCCACAACAAAACGATAAAACTGCGACGACGTGTCTCTTTAAAGCGCCTCCAGGTCTCCATCTCCTGAAGCCCCGAGACCTGTGAGACCTGTGGCAGGGCGGCGAGGAGGACACCACAAAAAGTAAAAAGAATGCGATTTGTTTTGTGCAATCATGAATCCTTGTATCTTTTTTTTTATGTAGAATTACGTGTGTACAATATATTATATAATGTATGTTTAGTTTGTCTCTTTATCCAAATGCCTTTTTTGGTGTCCACTTGTTGTGTCATATTCTATTTTGTACATGCCCATACACATGCATATGCCATATGCCATATGCATGCGTTTAATGTCCAGAAGTACTTGGACATCTGGCTTGATCCAAAGACCCTTTGTAGGTCTTTGAGATGATCCAACCATTTCTTGCAGAATTCTCGAGTTGACGGGGAACAATCCTGAAAATCACTGCTTGGTGACGTTTTGGAAGTGGTCTCAATGCTTTGCAATCACTCTCGAGCTTTTTTTGGAAACCATTTTGCGTATCTAAATAAACTACAAAGCTACATTGACAATGCGATACAATGAGTATTTTGCAAGAAATCATCAGCAAAACACACGAAACACATGCGAACATCAGGTTCATCAGCATCAACTCATGTCGTACACATCCCACCATTACTGTACGTCTAATTATACCAATCACATCTGTCGGACCTACATCCCAGATGTAATCCCATCACTCCCAGCTTCGGCGAACTCTTCGAGTTCTTCGCCTCCCACAGGAGCGATGCAAAGGATTTGGCCACGGCCTTCTCCAAGGTTGGAAGCCACTCCTGGAGTGGACGTTCCGAAACAGGTGGACCCAAGCAGATACACAGGACCGATCCAAGCAGGAATCGGTACACCGTTCCGATCATCTTTTTCCAGGACCTAGTGACCCAGCCGAAGAGAGACAGATCCCACTTCCAGAAAAATATCCCACATGTTGCGCGACCAGGATGAAATCTCCGTTCGACCCAAGAATTTAGTTCATGTTTTTTCGTCCACTCTGCGTTCGCCGTTGTTGGGCGGCATTCACGCACGGAGCTCTTCTCCGTAGCTCATTGGAGTAGGGTCTTTGATCGCGGAGGGAGGGCTGCAGAGCTGATCTTCCATGCAGGTCTTCCAGTCTTTCAAAGATCTTTTCCACATATCGTCTGACTCATTCGACTGGCAAAACCATGCAAAAACCGCATTCGAAGGAACCATGACTACTGCAGCCATGGAAGACATAGACTGACATCACCTGGGCAAACTTGGACAAAAACGAGTCGCTGACGGCTTTTGGCGCATCGTGACTTGGTGCAGGATGTCTTCGTCCAACTATAAGATCCTACGCATCCCTGAGATTCCTAAGATCACCCCTGATCATGATCCGTATGATGTTCGAAACATGCTTTGAGAACTGGAAGGGTTGTATCTCGACTTCTGATTTGTGATCCTGCTGTTGGAGTGGAATCCACTTGGAACCCAAATGCATTCCTAGTGTAACGGCGAGTCCGTAAAAGTTCATCACTGCTGAAAAGCAAAGTAGATCTCAGATTTGAATGTGATTCCCCTGACTGGCAGTTCAGCTGTTATTTCGCATCTCAACACATTTTCATGAATATAGATGATGCCAAACACACATACTGCAATAAGTTGGCTAACAACACATATACTGATACTGACATACTGATCCCGGCTATAAGATGCTATAAGAACATGAATTTGTTTGGGAATGTCTTCAAGGTAAGTAAAGCGCCATATATCTCAAGTTCTGATCTGCTTCCATCCGCACATCTGACCGAACTCCCGTTCTATGCACACAGCCGCCATCTTGGCGGCAGGGTGGCTGAGCCACCAGGGGACATGTGGAGGTCCTTGAGTCAGTTTGAGGGTCTTCAGTCAGTTGGAACACGACCAAGCACAAACAAGGAACTTGAGTCTTCAAGTGCCAAACACCAAGCGCATGCACGATATTCAAGTATATTTCACGGCTTTTTCAAGGAAGATGCCCATGAAATCTGGACTTCTTCCACCGGTGCTGCGACCCCTTTCATTCGCTCTGAGGGACTCCAGACAGGACCTGAATCGGATACATGAGGCGCTGCGCCTCATCCGTCGAGGACGGATGCAGCAGCTCCAAAGATCTGTGAACATCCGCAGCAGTCTAAGAGCAGGACTCTTCACCTCAAGAGCCAAGACTCTAGAAAATCAAGTACACGGCACACCGAGAGGACTACGGTTCAGACCGAGGAGAAAAAAAACGTGGATGTTTTGCGTGATTCACTGGTGGTGTTTGTGGCTCCTGGCTTTACTACGAGTAACAAGAAGCCACTAGTAACAAGGTGCATCGCTACTAGGAACAAGAAGCTTGACATTACTTTCATCTATGGGGGAGTATCCTCCGTGCAAAGCCCCCCTCAGAAGTGATTCTTTGGAGCCGCGAAGCATCCGCCAAACCTCCTACTTGCTTTTGGCTGTGGCCACGGTCCATGAGAAGGCGATATCTGCAAGCTCTCCTGAGCAACGGGTGGGGTTGGCTCAGAATTCGATGACTTCGCTGGGTCCCAACATGAACAGAATATGGAAACACTAGGAGGCACGGATGAATGGTCCAGAGAGGACTTCATCAAAATTTGAGCACGGAAACGACTTTGGTGGTCAAAACGCTGTGCTGTCATGGGTTTGCTTGACCTTTCAGAACTAGCTTCGGAGTCAGAGCGGAATGGGAAAATATTGACACTCGCTTTTTGGTATAAAACCCAACGAAACAAGCTACATGAGCGCCAATTTCTTCATATAGTTAGGTCATATTTATGTCGGTTCATGTTGTTTCTTTGAAGTAATATCATTGACCCTTCAAACATGATTCACCTCTTTGGGACCCGTTGAACCCACATCGGTTCGTCCAAGAGTCCCAAACCCAGGGAGGGCGCCACCGACGGCTCCACCTCCGACCTCGCTTGGTCAGCCTCGTCGGCGTCGCGCTGCCGGGGGCTGCGGCGCACGACGCTGACCTCGTGCGGCTCGACGAGCTCCTGCAGATGGAGTTGGAAGAGCATCGCTACTAATAACAAGAAGCTAATGGTAATAAGGTGCATTGCTGCTAGTAGCAAGGACGCTACTAGTAACAAGTGCATGTCTACTAACTACGGGTTTAACTACGTGTAACAAGAAGCTACTATTAACAAAGGGCATCGCTACTAGTAACAAGTGCATCGCTCCTGTGGATGGAGTTGGAGGAGTACTAGTACTGAGGGATAGCGTACTGAGGATCGTGCAGTCTTCAGCGGTGTGGATCGGGTGAATCGTCCAAGCAACATGTGGAAGTCTAATTAAATTCTATATATTGTTTCTACTAGCTTCTTGTTCCTAGTAGCTAGGCCAGGAGCCCCTAGTAGTGTCCTTTGCTCCTAGTAGCGATGCCAGGAGCCCCTAGTAGCGTCCAATCATGTGAAAGTCTTGGTGATGTGTTCTTGGTGATCTGTGTGCGCTATCCAGGGTGGATCTGGAGGTCACCGACCACCGCTGGCAGTTGCCCTGCTTGGAAGCCACTAGATCACTCGAGGGTTCGAATGGTTAACCAGCCAAACACATGATGAGCAGAACATTCTCTTTACACTGGTTTTGGTCCACCAAGAGGGTCGGATGGTTCAACATGGGGCAACAGACTTTGGTCAAGTTCAACATTAGGTCGAGAAGAATTATCAACGGGGGGATTGAACAACAGCTTTTCCGCTTTTCCCTCATCCTCATACCATGAATGCTCACCTCCTACACCTATTCCAACTGCTCGACATTGTATTCAAAACATTGATTTGCCAACTATATAAATCTTTACATACCATGTTCACCCCACTAACTTATTGACAACCCCCCAAAAAAAGTTCCTCCTCCCCGTAATTTATCACGAACACGTGTTATATACACACACATGTGTTTTGCTTGTTCCTGTTTGATTCAGAGAACCACTCTCGCACCTTGGAGAGGAGCTGCGTGAGGATCTTCAACTCCTCCTCGCAGCGCTGCTCATCCACGTAGCACTCCCGCATCACTCGCTCCAACAGGCGAATCTCCAGCACCGCCCCTCGCTGTTTCGGCTCGTTTCGGCTGCACCGTTTCGCTTGGATGAACATCGAGAAACCTCGTGTGGTGGCTGTGGGGGTGAGGTGTTTGTGGAGTACACCGGAGAAAGACTTCAGATACCTTCAGATCGAACTGTTTTCTCAAACATTGCACAACACTTCGATTGAGGAGTCAAGGAAGAAAATGATCCCTAAAGCCATCTAAAATGCCCTGGCCATGTCCGACGCCCAGTCCCCAACAGCTGCCAGCATGCAGTCTACCGTCTACCACGTCCACATCTCCCTTCTCCATCCAGCCTGAGACCACCTCTCCATCGCCCAGCACTCCCAGTTGCGCCGGTAGCCGCCCGCCCAAGCGCTGCGTCTCTTGCAGCAGCGGCCGCAGCGCCTCCAGGTGCTGCCGCCGCTCGGCGGCGAAGGCGTCCCAGTAGGGAGCGCCAAACCTGGGCCGATCGCGGCGGCTTGGAGGTGGGAAAAAGATGGAAAAAGGATCAAAGAGAATACCTCAATCTCTTCAAAGCAAAAACGTGGTGCCAAGCACTTCAATCTTGAATTCTGGTATACTCCATGTCAGCATGCGTGGAGTCAAACAGAAGAAATGTGTGAAAGAAACTGCTTCAATGTCCGAATGTGGAGTGAAAATGGGTTGACCTCAAGGGCTTCCAACATGGCCACAGGTCGTCGGATCATCTGGGGTGTAACAAATTCACATCAAACACAGTTCTGTTCAATGCCCACCGGTTGACAACGTCTTTTTGGGAGGACATGCTAGAGAGAATATACTCCCTGACACATCATCTGCCAAGAAAGTAGGGCATCTCTTACTTATCAACTTATTAACCAGCTATATATTTAATCAGATACAGTTATAATTCATACTCCATTGACTTAAAAACACACACAACCACTCCCTTGCAAAACCAACATCCACATCCATCCACCCATTCTCCACCTCCCCCCTTTCAACACCGAGGCGCCAGAGGTGCAAGGCGCTCCCAGGCGCCGCAGCCTTCACCAGGCGCTCGTAGCTGTGCTCGGGATCATCAGGAGAAGCACCGAGCACTCCACAAAGCTGCAAGATCAACTGGCTACCTGAGCTGTGCCAAGCGGTTTGTGTTGCTCAATTGTTGCTCAGCTTTCATACGTCTCTCTTCTGACTGACGCGCACGGATTGCGCGGGACATGTGAGAAAGGTGATTTCAGTAAATCTGTGAATCGTCTCTGGTAGCAACGACACTGGCCAGAAAGTCTGTCAATCCTCCGAAATTCTGGCAGATTTGGGAAGCGCCAATCTGATGTTCACAGCCCCTAACAAAAAACTAGGGTGGTCCTATGATGAGTCGTCTACCCTAAAATGCAACTTTCAAAGCACCAACTCGCATCATGCACCCAATGTACATCTCCGCCATTCACCTCCAAATTCACTGACAGATCAACTCACAAATCCCTTTTTCCTCCTATGGCCTATGGCTGTCTGTTCCACTACAAGCGCAAACAAATCACTTCTCTTAAACACACCTATTCATTCAGCGTTTCTCCCTTCGTCTTCCTTCGTCATCACATCCCATCACATCCCAGGAAGCCCAGCTACGCTTCAACAGCACTTCGCACTCCTCCAGATCCGCCGGTTTGGAGCAAAGCACAAAGAGCCCTGCGCCGTGGCCCAGCAGCGCATCCGTGGCGATGGCCTTGCTGAGCTGCGGAGCCATGAACAGCTCAGGCGCGGTCCCCGTAGACCGCGACCGCCGCGACTGCGACTGCGTGGAATGTAGACACCGCGGAGGCGGCGGGTCGAGGACATCGAGGAAGGCGGTCAGGGAGGCGCCTGGGAGCGGACATGCTGGAACCGGACTTTTTAGGAGATGGAAGAAAAAGAGAGCGATTCCCACTGGAGCTTGACACCTGCAAATCCTACAAACTGATTCTTTGTAGCTGGAAATGCGATGCATGACCTTAAGCAATTCCAGCAGTCATGGAAAAAGGGATAACATGAAAACAAAGAAGGAAACAGCAAGCTGCTGAGTAGTAACACTCCTTCTCCAGTCTGAACACGTCTGAACCTATGACAGCCAGCACTTGGTGGCCATATCCCTGACCCAACGATCACATGTCACCATGCTGCTAGACTCTTCTAGACTGCTCATCCAAACCGGTTCTGATTGCTTTACGAATGCTGGTTGGGACATATGGCTGTGAGTCAAAAACCTGGAGCCCCAATCCCTGGTAGGCTGGACCATGTCTGGTATGTGCTCCTCATTTTTCGGTGAACCAAACTTCCCAGTGCCACCACCGCCCGGACTTTTGGGACCGCGATGGGGTCGATGCGGTCAAGGCACGTCCGGTCTCGGTGACCTCAACTTCGATCTCGCGACCGTCCAACCTGAAAGGGCGCACATTACGGGTATGGCGGGCCGTCCGGCGGGTAGACCAGTCTGCTGCTTTTTTTGGGGGGGAGGATGTATGGTGATAATGTGTGACAATGGTTGGTGTAGATATGTGGATGGTATGAATCAAGACACCACATGACATGAAAAAACAATGCCACGACTTTCAAAACCGCTTTGGAAGACTTGTTATGTCGTTCCAGCTCTTCAGGCAGTGTTCCCCTAACCTGTTGCTTATGTCTCCACTGAGACCTCCCAGATGTTCCCTCCCCCGCACGCTCACCACCTTGGCCCACCGTTTCATCGTTTCGGTCGCAGCGTGCAGGCGCGTCGTCGTAGCTGGGGCTCCTGACGCCACCAATGTGAGGCATTCCACCTGCGAAGCCACCAGTCTCGGCCAAAGCTCCTCCTTCAGATGCCGACCGACCTTGGTCCATCTTCGTCCTCGTCCGGTCGTCCGTCCGTGAACCGGGCCGTTCTTCCGGCGGTTCGGAGCGATTTCATCAGCCAAAAAGCAGTCAACCCGAGTCACTCGTCTTGCAAAGTGGCCTCTTTTGGGCGCTGAAAAGGATTGAAACAAAGGTATTATATATGTGCTTTAATGGCACTAGACTAGAAAACTACTTATTGCAAGTGAACCTTTCGTTATGCAAAAGTGATTGTTATAAAATGGTCCGTTGGAACATGACCCTGGCTCCTGGCGTGGAAAAGATAAAGATGATAAAGACCACCAGTTTTCTTCCACTCCGCACCCACCATAATTTTGGCACGTCTAACATATGGGAAATTGGTTGTCTGTAAATGCGCCAATGTCCAGCTGGTTGATATGTCAAGGCACCAGCTCCAACTGCACCATGTGCATGGACACTTCCAGGAACACTGTCACGTGTCTGATGTTCGGAGGAAAAGCTCTGACCAACCTGGGCACGCACTCGGATTCTATACACTCCCTCTTCTGGCAGAATCCTTGGAAGCCACAAAACGTTCAGAAGTGTGGATAAGCCTGGAAACCCTCTTGGAGAGAAAGAGTCTCATGAGTCTTTTTGAAACACATAGGCCTTGAACAAAGATCAGTCAATCGAGCACCTCTTTCTTCCGAAACTTCCATGTTAGATGCCGGATCTTGAGGAACCTCGGAGACCTTCCTAGTGTCTGGGTCCTCCTCTCCAGCCATCTTCGCAAAGTGACACAACACATAGAACTTCATAGAATCTGTTCAGAAAAGCATTAAGAAAAAACAAAGACAAATACATATATGTTCCTGCTGTCATTTTGGAGACTCCACCATGACTTTACGGAGCACCAAATGGGTATCTCTCGACAGGTCGAGGAACGGCTCGTTCCTGCGATGCTCAGCCTCTTTCAGCTCCTTCCTGAGCAACATCGAGGAGTCTCGACTTGGGGCAAATGTTGAATGGTGGTGTGTTGCAGCCTTCGGAAGCTGAACTCTAAAGGACTTGGACCTTTTTCAGCCTGAAAGGTTGGATTTCTTCCAAAAACACATTCTTCATGTTAAACACTTTGCTTCAGTTGCTTCTGATTCTTTGCAAAATTGATGCAGAAGCGAAGCTCTGGTGGCTTCACTTAAGGGAACATCCCCAAAGGATCGCCGCTTTCTTTGATCGGCCATGTTTCACCACTCTCGAGAGGGAATCTCTCCTCACCCATGCGACAAAACAGTGTCGACTCGTCGACTCAAAAGACTACGAAAATCTCAAAGTCTTTGGACTGAAAAAGACTTGAACACTCAATAATACCTGAAAACTCAAAGCTTTCTCCACTTTATCCACCTCAACTCTATCCTGGTACCCTGTGTAGTCTTGATTGGTCCTTGGACAGCTTCCAAAGAAGAACTCCAAACTATTGGAGCAAATCATGAGCTATCTGTAACTTTCACTTTGCATATATCTTCAAACACACATTCCTTTAGACTCTCGCGTCTGCTTAACGCCCTTAACGCCCCCCCCAAAAAAGAGACCTGCCTCTCAAACCGCAAGGACCGCACACCGGGACTCACACCTCCGGTTCGGTTCACCCGTCCAGGCACTCCCAGCACTTCCTGGACTCCTCCGGCTCGGCTTTGGGGAGGCTTTGTCGGATCTCGTGAATCCGTCGGAGCATCATGGAACGCTTCCTGGGACGGAAGCGGAGCCGGAGCGACGGTCAAGGCTTCACCCTGTGACAACAGCACCATGTTTGGGAGTTTGTTGAGTAGATTTAACAGATGGGAACTTGCAAAAACAAAACCGTGCACTCATGACACACATTCAATTCCTCCGTTTTGTTTCTGAGGCACAAGTTCAGGACAGACTTGTTAGACTTGACAAGAATCCAAGGGCCATGGCAGTTTCTATATCAGTCCGTCACCACTCACCACTCACCACTTCCTCTTTCTGTTCAGTCTCACCAGTGAATCACCGCGCCCGTCCACACTCGGAACGAAACCGTCGTCCCACCGACTCACCGCCGTCCCTGGGGTCGATCGATGACCATGATCAAGAGGCGAAGAAGCCAAAAGGCCGGTATGTGCGTCAACCAAAATCCTTCCACAAAATGGGAACAAATGTTTCAACACTTCAACATACTTAGACTCAGTGGCCATGATATGCCATGATGTGTTCTTTATGAAGCGACCGGCTTTTTCACCAGGTGATATACACGTCACCTTAAGGGGTTCATTGGGCCACCAGGTCACTGCCTCGTGTCGGACCGACCTGGTTTTCGCGTTCACCGAAGCTGAGGGTCTCTTGCACGTCAAAGAGCCTTGGAACGTGAGGCAACCAGGCTCGAGCCTGGTGTCGCCCCACATTTCCTATACTTTGGAAGCATTGAATGAGTCCAGAGTCAAGTCCAAATAGGCTTTTTATGGCTTTTTCCATCCCTTTCTTCTGGTAGATGGAAGAGTCAAGCACGTTTCAAGCTGTGGGATGCATATCATTCTCTTCAACATGAGTATGTCTCAAATTTGTGCCAGCTCCTCAGCCCTCAGCTAGCTGCTTAGCCAAACTCGGACGCATTGTTCAAACCTTTTCCTTCGGGTCTCACTTTGACATAACTCTCAACTTATAAATACACTGCTTGTACCAGCACAACCCAAAGAGCGATTTCTAGATGGTAAACACCCAGGTCGAACTGTTCTTTCTTTTTGAACAATCTCAAAGCCATGGCTGCCATGAACTGCAATCCTTTCGAATTCAGTGCCCTTTGGTCGTCACCGGCGTACTGCCTTTGGCGACAGAAAAGGACCTCCAAAGCCAGGACTCCTGGTGACCATCACCTACCGGACCACACGACAGTACGGCCCAGTACCCTCTAACTCACGAAAATGGAAGTGGAAAACCACTCTGTTTTCTCGAGGAAAATGGCTCTTCCTGGTGGCTACGCTATATATGAATCCATATATTGTGACGTTTTCGTGACGTTTTTGTGTTTTCGACCCAGTAGCTCTTGTCGCACTTTCATCCGATGTTGTCGGATCAGCAGTGGATCCAGGTGCACCGCCCAGCGCTCCCCGACCTCATTCTCCACGATCCTCAGTCACAGAGACCAGCGCATGGGGAGTGAAACCAGCGCTTAGCATGACTCATTGACAGAAGAACGGAGCCGGGGTGCTTAACTGTATTAGTCTTTGAACGCCTTCACAAGTCTAGCTGCCGTGCTAGGATTATGATGGCACACTCCACAATTGGAACCCGTCTTTCCAATATTTGCTTCCTTTACAAACACATACGGTAGCTTCTCTTTGAGATTCTTTGAGAATATTGGCATCTCCACTAGACCAACCACTGGTGCCGTTCAAGCTGCACTGGGCACCAGTTCTCCGCCATGTGGTTGCCGTGCACGTGCCGGTGGATGGTCGTCACATGCCTCTTCGAGAGGCACACGTCACACGTCGGTGACCCTGGATCCCAAAGAGGAACACGTCAGGGGCCAAGTCTGGGCATCTTTCAAGAGGAACTTTGTCTTGGTCAATGATGTCACCGATTTTTTGGTTTGTGGAAGGAATCTGTTTATGTCGTTTGTTGATGAGAACGGAAGTGGCTGGTTCTTTCAGTTCTTCTCCTGCGAAGCTCAAGATGTTGGATATATATATATATAGAGGTTAAATCATATGCATAGAGAATCTCCAATGTAAGGTTAAAACCAATATAAAGGTTAAAGCTCAAGATATATTTGGTTAAGCTCAAGATAGTGGTTAAATCCACAACTGGAGATGTTGAAGACTCTAAGCCCAAATGTTTGTCCAACAGCTGCCTGAGGGGTTCCACCACAACTAAACACCCTCTGAGCAAATCATGTAATGCAGGTCAACCTGAGTTCTCAACGACCAAAAACATCTCAAACCGCCGGGAGGCACCACCAGCCCCCCTGTCTTGGTGCCACGAAAGGCCTGCAAAAGCAACATCACCAGTTCAGAAGCATCCGTTCAGTCAAACCCTCAAGTGCGTCGAGTCTACCCGCACCTTGCTGAGTAGTTACTTCCATTTCTTCCTCATTTAGACCTCCAGTTCACCTGAAGAGGGACAACACCTCGGACCGGTCCTTCTCTTCTCCTCTTCTCCTCTTCTCCTGCTCTTCTCTTCCGGTCATCTTCGTTTCTCTCCGGTCTCTCCGGTGTTTCGCACCGAGCGGAGAAGAGCCCCGCTCCGAGCCCGGAAAGCCCCTTGCGCCAAGCCACTCGGAAGGTAAGGCATCAAAATGACGGTCGGAGTGGAGCACCAAGGCCTCAAGGTGGTGTCGGGTCTGGAATTGTTGCGAGAGACAAGTCATCAGGTGGAGCTCGTTTTTGTTTTGAATTTGTTTGTGAATTCTTTGTTGGTTTGTTGATTGAATTGGCTTTTTTGGAACTGTTTGTTGGTTTGTTCTTTGTTTGCTGGCAGTTTTTTTTGTACTTTATTTTTGTCTTCCATGAAGGTGCCTACTGTATGTTCTATTTGTTGGGGGATCAACTCAGTGAAAGTACACAGGTGAAAACAAGTTTGGAGGAGTGTGAGATTCCTCAATGAGGACGAGCATGGTTGGTCGACTGATTGATCACACCCATGGAATCCCATTAAGCCTAAGATGCGGTAGGAGGTGATGTGTCAACTGTGAGAGGGGGGCTGTGGGCACGAAAGACCATCAACTTGTGATCGGTTGACGACATGCACCGGAAAAAACACATGAGAAAACATCCCACCACAAAAATAAGGTGCATCCCTGCGCGATCTATCCTAGTTCCACCTACCATGCGTGGTTGACCGGCCTCAAACTTCCTTGGAACACCCAAAGCTGCAAGAATTGACTCCTCCCCGCCTCGAAAATCCGTGGGGTCAGCCCCACTCCCCGCACAGGAGGCGCCATGTGCGCCAAGGATGGCTGGAGTACTCTTGTTGATCTCACCAGTGGTGTGGAATGGTTTCGAAGTCAGAGGTATGAATTTGGTTCACCCCCCCAATAATCGCTTTCCTTGGGACATTAGCTGGGTCAGCCATGAATGTGTGGCATGCCACAAGAGGACGGAAATGGCATGTCTTCTGGGATTGCTAAGTTGTAACAAAATTGTCAGGCTCAAGAGATATCTGGCCATCTGACTCTGACTCACCCACGAAACAATTGCCCACATGAGGGCAAGATGCAACTAGCAATTCATGTGATTTCTGCCAGTGTAATTCCCCACTCCATCGTGATTGCTGTGACTTGTCTCTCTTGCACTGCTTTGGGTGCATCTTGTTTGGGGTATGTCTGACGCTCCCCCTGAGCCAGTCGGTCAGAGGCGGATAGCAAAGTCGCCCGATACATGGCTTTAGCCCTGCATTTCATCCAAACCCTTTCTTCAAACATCATTCTTATTGCCTTGCAAGAGATGTTGTCCACAGCCCTAGACTCAATCAAACATCACGACAAGTACAGAAAAGAATCAAACTTCAAGGTTGAAGGGATTTCCCATCTTCCTGACCATTCTTATAGGTCTTCAGATTGCTAAATTGCTGGTCCTATTTTGTTCAACACCAGATTGTGCCAGGAACGAAAGATTATTCGACACAAGGGTCCTGTTCAGCGCCCTGTCCATTTGCAGCGTCATGTGCTCCATGTTTCTTTGACAAAGTTATTTCCCAGCATGAATCTGTTTCCACCGACCGTTCTTGGATCAGAAATCTTTGGCTCAACATGCGCATGTGTCTTCGGGCATCGTAGTTACTGCAAGGCGTAAGAACTAACCGCTTGGGTGTCAACCCGTGGACAACGTGACGCTGGACTCCTGCACCGGCAAATGAAGCGGAACTGGCTCCAGCCTGAGAGCATCTGATGTCTTCACACATGTGAAGACTTGAGTACAGCTTGACTTGAGTGAGCTCATCAAGTTTACTTGAGGGCAACAACTGGTAACGACAGAAACTGACAAACTGTGAAGTAGAAACTACATGAGTCATGTTCTCCTGGTTTGCATAGATAAAGACATTTGCAACTCATGAACCTCCCATGTCTTCTGGCAATCCTATGACGAGATAAAAGTGACGTTGATGCAGAACACATGCAGGAGTGGTCATCAACCGACGCCAACTAGGAGCAAAGGACGCTGCTAGGAACAAGTGCCACGCTACTAGGAACAAGTGCATCGCTACTAGGAACAAGTGCCTTACTAGTAGTAACAATGTTTGCTAGTAGAAGCTATTATTAAGTTTTTAATTAGAATCAAATTAGGCTATTATTACATGCAGGAGTGGTCATCAACCGACGCCAACTATAGATTGCATCAAAAATTGACCTGTCAAGCTCTGCTCTGCTGCTTCTGTTGCACAAGCTCTGCAAGTCTCTTCAGGGTTCTTTCGCAGAACTTCACTGAAGAGAGAGTGACTGCTCAAGCGGCTTTAACGCAATCACACAAAAAGGGCACCCCAAGCATGGGGCCAATCATGGACCTGCCCTAAAACACAAATCACTCACACATTGAACATACACCCAAAAGGAGAAAAGAACACAAGTAACAAACAATCTGAGTACCTTGCCATGTGGTACATCTATCTACATCTAAACATCAACGGAAGATAGAATCTACATCTAAACATCTACATCTAAACATCCGAGTCACTCCGTTGGTACATCTATGTTCCGTGACTCTGCTGGACTCTTGTCCCACATCGGGCGGAGCGTGGCAGCCGAGGTGCAACTGAAGAGCAGGACCAGTGGGCTGAACTGCCGTAATCACCAAGTCACCTCGCTTGGTGAAGATGTAAAACAACATCTGCGGAGTTTGGGGCCATCATAGTTTTGAACCGTGAGTTGATTCATGGAACCGCCTAGCTTGGGTAGCTTGTGCTTTCGCTGAGAGTGGGACAGAAAGCAATACAAACAGACTCATCCAAAACGCCGAGGAACTCTTGATCTCGACCGTGCCCTTCTTGGACTGCGATCGTTTGGACGCCGAACGATGGGAGCCTGCGCCGGACGTTAGTCATAGTCGTTCGACGGGCGGGAGGGGTTGGAACTCCTCAAAAAGTAGAAATCAGGGTAGCCCAGGCAGAAACATATATAAGTCATAGGAAGCCACGCATGAAAAACACGAGCTCTCAAAATAAGTGCACAACCTCAAAAATAAATTCAAGATGTATCACATATTTAAAAGGTAGCCAAGGGTTCCAAGACAATCGCAAGCCGTGAGAAGATCAGGTGCCAACCCCATCTTATTGAAAATCCCTAACCCCAATCAAAAACATCTTGGACAACATAGATCCACCCACCCCAATCCCCCCTCACTCTTCCTCTCATGCTTATCCCCAAAGTGGCAAGTTGCTCCACCCATCTTTTCAGACCTCAACAAACACAAGAAAGAAACCGCATGTCTTCAAGCCTGCCGAGTCCAGCTGCTGTGCGAAGATCGCTGTGCCCCAACCAGGGAAGAGCTGCGGCAAGCAACGACTCCTCATCAGAGCAAACCGCGCGAGGGCGGAGAGGGCAAATGGCATGGTGGGGATGGTGATCCTGGTGAGGAAGGAGCTGAGTGGAATTCTGGGCTGTCTTCCAAGGGGGGGGAGCAAATTAAACTGTACTGTATTAGTGGAGATGCAGTTCCACACCTCTTGCAAGGACTTGCTGGACATTGCTGAAGCAAGATTCTCCAAGAAATTGGTTTTCGGGTTCTTGATACGTAGCTGGTGTAGCTTAGAGAAGAGAAAGGTCACAACTCCGAGGATCTAGCACGGCCAATCGTCCTCCTCCAAATGGACTCAACAAGGGGCATCGGCATAGCCCCAAAATGCGCACAGCATAGTGAACAACGGTGCCGGGGGTTGACCAATTGGGTTCTTTGCAGTTTTTCACCACTTAGTCCATCTTGGACCATTTCTTGGACCTATACAGTAGGGGCTCGTAGCAAGGACGCTATTAGGTGGAGGCCATCGCAAGTAGATTGGAGGCCGTCGCTACTAGGAACAAGAAGCTACAAGTAGCTAAAAGCTACCAATGAGAAATCTCCTCCAAAGCTGTTGCGACTACACAAGTTTCAGACTGCTTTCCGAGGAGCACAATCTGCTGCTGTGTCTCAGTGTTGGCAGAGCTGCCCCACAACTCAAAGAGGACCTCACCACTGAAGGGCCAGCAGTTTCAAAAATCGGTCTTTTGATGGCTTTTTGAGTTGTGGAACTTTGGTTGGCGGATCCTGTAGATTTGGTGGTGGATCTTTGCTTCTTGATTTTATCAGCAAATTGCTGGACTTGGCTGGAAGACCATCCGCGGGATTGACCTCAAAGAATTCCACCGAATTCCACCCGCTTCCCATTGTCCACCCTCTCAGCACACCCTTGTCAAACCCGCACGCCACGCGCGCCTCGTCCTCCAAGAAGAAGAGCCGAAAGCAGCGACTGCGCAAGTCCTAGCTGCAAAGAGTAGCTGCGGCTGATGTTGGAAATTGTTCGGTTGACCAGTGGTTAAACAATTTGGGTGAGATAGTCAAGGACGCTACTAGGAGCAAAGGGCATCGCTACTAGGAGCAAGGACGCTACTAGGGGCTCCTGGCCTTACTACTAGGAGCAAGAAGCTACTAGGAACAAGGGCATCGCTACTAGGAGCAAAGGACGCTACCACTCTCAATTTCTGCTGCGCATGATCTGCTGCGCATCATCTCCTGAAGGTCTTGCCGGATCACACCATAGGCATCCATGAAGTACTTGCAGGCCTCGACGTTGGTTGAGCAGACTTGTTTGGGCAACGACACTGAAGAAAAGCCACAACACGAAGCTTCATCGAAACCTGAAGATGGTTGGTTGGCAACTGGTGCTTGCTTCCTGAAATCAAACATTCCGGAGAAGATATGATGCATTATGATGGATATATGCCTCCCATGGTGTTGCGAATTCTTGCAGGTTTGACATCACCGTGTTACGTTGGGTGTTTCGGCTCCTTTTCCCTACCGGTCGCGCTCCACCCCACCCAACCGGTCCGCCTCCGTCGCCAAGCCGTCCGCTGAGCCGAGCACACCCTGAGCACGGGGGAGTTCTGCCGAGAGCAAATGTGGAGCTGAAACATGAAGCATCATCAGGCAGATGTACAAGGATGTACAAGTTTTAGCTTAAATGCTTTCTGCATCTAGCATAACATACATGAAGCTAATAAACTTATGCTGAGTTCTGACGAATGAGATCTCCCGGGCTGCACTCTGTCAGAGCAAATAGGCTATGTAGAAACATGTGGCACCTGTTCATGGCCAAGACCAAAACTAGACACGGCAATGTCGCTCCGCAACCTATACTTCTAGTGACCAGCCCGCACAAGCTCCGCACCACGCCACATACGCCGCGACGCCGGCCCAAAACGCCGAAGACGAGGCGAACAAAACGACCGGGCCTCGAGGCAGGCACGGGTCTCGGGATTCGCCGCCATGCTCTGCGCCAAAGACTGGAAGATTTGATCCTCAGAGCCCCGGCAGCAGCGGTTTTTGTTGCCAGGACGTGGGAAGCGTACTAAGTCATGGAAGGGCCATAGAAGCTGGGAAGCATTCCAGATTGCACTGGAATAGGGGAAGAGATTCCAAGATTTGATGAGATCAATCTCAAAGCATTCTAGAGCAAACCACCAACTTCTTCACCCTCAAGCACTCCAGCCCATCATTGCAACCCAAGGCACAGCTTTCTGTAGCTCTTTGAAGCTGCTCTGTGGGACATTTTGACTCTTCAACAATGGCGACAGCTTCAGCCACATCCTTGAGTGTGATTCTGGTGTGTGAACTCCTTTTAGAAGTGCCTCCGAACTATAATTTGCTGAAGTACATACATCTGAGAGCCGGGGTTTTGTTGCTTTCACCTCAGTGGGCTAGTAGAAACAAGGCCTTACTACTAGTAACAAGTGCATCGCTTCTAGTAACAAGTGCCTTACTAGTAGTAACAATGTTTGCTTCTAGCTTAGTGTTTCACGTTAATCATTCCACCTTTACAGCTTTTCTTCCTTTGAGCGACGTGAGGCCTGACCTCAATACGCGCTGCGAGAGGAACAATACTTAAGCTTGATTTCGGTTTCAACAAGCATGTTTTTCTCAACGGGATGTCTGTTCTGTCCGGCACTTGCAAAGGATTGGATGATTGGATCTCTCCAAAATACTCTCAGATGTGTCTCCATCAACCGACCATGGAAGAACAACACCAAACAAGTTGCCAAACATCCCAATGCCTGCGAACACCTCCAAACAAAGAACTCACTCAGCTGACAAAGTTCTAGGCAACACCCCGAAATAAACGCACCATTCTTCTCCTAGACCATCCGTGTTGCCTCAATCTACAACGAAAAAATGACAGACATCCCCGCGCCAAGCATCTGTTGACATTCCATGAAGGCTCCCAGGTTTCGACCTGTGTTGGGTGTATCCCACCCTGCGCCCAGTCGGCCTGTTTTGGATGATGGGGCCGATTCAATTGCAAGCCGTTCCAACCATCTCCCTTCTTTAGGGCCGTTCTCCTTCGGTGCTACCGTCGGCTCTACCAGTAAGTTCGGACACACCCCCAAGGTAGATGCGACATTGACCGATGGTGAGCACGGCAAAAGAGCCATCGATGCTCGTTGCCACGGGAGGTGATGGTGATGGTATGGTTTATGCCTCGCCCACACAGAGAAAGTCCACACACGAAACACGTGGATCCCGAAAAAGAGGCTTCTGGGGCAAAACTGCAAAGCTAGTCCTATCCAACTTGATGACTGCAAAGTATGTTGCTGCTTGCCTCTTCTATTGATCAAACATCCTTTAAAAATGAACAAGTAATGCAGTAGATATCTCCATCAACAACGAGGTTTCTTCTCGTTCATGGATCATCTACACAGCTAGGCCACTAGGCCGCATGAGCTCCATACAAACCGCTGGATATTATACCCCGTACTCCCAAGCCAAAGCTTTCGCCCAGCGGCGCATGAGTCGCAAGCGTCGTAGCCAACTTTCTGCCAAGTTCTTGTAGAAGCCGCCTCAGGATGAGTTCATTGAAGCATACTTCAAGAAACTTTTATCGGAGAATAGACAGCCTCCACAGGAAGGATGATGGACCATATTGAAAAAGCTCTGCAAATCCAATTTGCAATTCTGAGTGTCTATGAACTGATTCTCAACGGTTTTGTTACAAATCATGCCAACATCGACCTTCCCCCTCTCAGGATCCTGGACCGGAGAGAGAGGGACCTTTGTTGGAAAAGCTCGAATGATTCACGCTCGGAACTTGCTCCCAAAAGGTTCGGCTCGGAGACGGTGGCTCGCACAACTACTGAGTGCAGCAACTGCTGATGACTGATGCGCCGCGTTTGTCTCCAGGACCGGGGGTAATCTTGATCAGGAGTTCCGACAGCTTGGCCCCCCTGAGTGGCGCTTCCCACCGAAAGCACATGCTCTGCCCAGCGGCCCAAGAAGAAGACGTCCCCCGATGGTGGATTCTGCTCGGAAGCGATCTGGCACGGACGCTGGAGAAATGCGAAGATTGAGGATTGTCCCGTGGCCAAACCAAGATGGCACTTCTAACCAGCTCCATTGGCAGCTTAGGCTTTGCCAACCGGTCAGGACAATTTGTGGATTGTCCAGGATGACCCAATCTTCCCACCGCCACCAGACAATCTGTGAAGTTCCCATAGGTTCCCCATAGATCCATTCCACCCCAAGTCTACTGCAAAGCCCGTTCTTCCCTGCTCTAGAATCACTTCTGTTCTCTTTCTCATTGGATAGGTAGGAAACAGCGACTCCGATATGCATCTGTTCAAGGCTAGTTCTTGACAGAAAGCCCGTCTTAAACCATAGAATCATCTGGAATCATCTGGAACTCATATATCGCTCCAAACACAAAGCTGTCAGAAAACATATCAGGACCTTCAACGATTCGACTCGCTTCTCTCACCGAGAAACGCATCCGGCCAACGCATCGATCCATGGCCTCTCCATCTTGCCGGTTGAAGAGCTGCGGGTAGGGCCTGGAGCGATGCAATGCCGTTTCCAGCTGCCGTGCTTGGGAGTCCAACTGCTCCTCAGTGCGACAAGCAGGTGCACAAGCTCAGTCAACAGACTGGACGTACCCCACATCAGCCTCTGATTTTTTGTTAAATGTCGTTTGGAAAGGTCATGCCCCGTGTTATTTGTTGCAGGTTTCTGCCAATATGTGCTATCTGTTCCAGGATGGTCTAGTTGTCAGATCTTTCCTTGCATTGGTCCACAGTTGAAGTATCAGCAACCAAAGATGTATTGTCTGTGGTGGATACTCCGCTACGATCTGACTGATGTAATCATGATATATGTATATATATATAGTCGCAGCAAGCAGGAGTGATGCAACCCCCCCACTCCACTTCCTTCTACTCGCTCAAGGGACAAAATGCAATCTTTTGTCCCGAATAGATGTGGCACAGCTTGGCATTTCCTGGGCTATCATGGACCATCTCTGCCCGAGGCTCTGCCAGTACCGCTGCTGGCACCACTGGGCCTGTGCCCTTTGTGGAGATGGGCAGCCTGCACAACGCAGGCGGCAACGCAGGCGGTCTACATGCGGTCTACATGGGAAAACCAGGATGAGTGGAGCAGGGATTTCTTCATGCCGTTCTCTTCTTTAAGGCACAAACAGTCACTGTACAAACAATGCAGGCAACATGTGAGCAAGTTGTGCGGGACGGACATCAATATTCCAAATGTGCTAAGATATTGTAAGTAAGGTCTACGAAAATATCATAGCCAAGACTGAGAAGGAGAGTGGCTTGAATATGGACATAAGTATGAGGGTCATCCCCAATCGAGAAGGTGCAACTCCTTTCACTGGTGTGGGTGCTTTCAGTCCGTACATGAATTGGAAGACTCATCTACCACTGAGACTTATACTGAATCGTACGATGATTGTCTACCGTGATTCTTTAGACTCCTTCCACGTCCCAAACAATTTTCGACTTTCCTCACAGCCCTCCATCATCTTCAACAAACCGCCGGCCTTTTGGTTAACACCTTCCCGCTCATTCAGGCCTCTCTTGTGCCCAAGCAATCACGTTGCAAAGTAAATTTCGCATCTCATGGCTTTCGCGGCTGGCTAACCTCGGACCGATCTGATCTGATCTACGAGATGATCGAACCTGGATTTCCTGTGTTGGAAGAAATCGGATCTTATAGGGTGGAAAAGGAGTAAGGAGTGTGCCGGCTGCCAAGTGCAAAGGTGAGCTTGGGGCTCCCACCCAAGGTGTCCATTCCTGGTGTCCAAATACTAAACGATAGCTTGACGGAAAACAGATCAACATGAACAACAACACAAGCACACAAAAACAACAAAACAAAACAACAACCATAAACAAACAAGAGCCACTCGCGCTCGCATCATCAGGGTCGAAAAGAAAAGACACAACACAATCAGAACAACGACCGACAACACCAATGACAACAATAACCACAATGTGGGTCCAGGCGTTGTTGCGGCTGATCAAAGGAACCAACAAAAGGTAATATGTCTTTCTTCGCACGCACCTCCACAACTCCAAACGAACACAAGTTCAACCTATTGTCATTGACAATAAGCACTTGGAAGCTCACAAATTCTTTCAGGTGCACAACTGTCAAGTGAATCATTGACAACCTTGGCACACCAACCAGTAGTTCGCTCCAGTTCGGATCCCAGTGGCGCATACTGTCTGGCCACTTTGGCATGGTTATCCAGGACGCCAGCTCTAAGGAGCCTGGTTGGGCATGCGAGCGACACGCATTGATCAAAGGGTAGAGCAGGGACGCTACTAGGGGCTCCTGGCCTTACTACTAGGAGCAAGGACGCTACTCGGAACAAAAAGGAATGCAAATTTAGTTATCAAAAATTAGAGCACAGAAAGACCTGCAGTTTTTTGAAACACATGGCTGTGGGGCTTCCTCACCTCATTCAGGGACCTTAGGACCTCGGAGTAAAACAATCGCATTATATAGTCTAGAAGTCCAAGACTGTTTGAAAAATGGTCTTTAGGTCACTCGAAAAATAGCTTTTGGACTTCCATGGTACACACATATGTATAATATATATATATATATATATTTGTACAATTATGTAATAGTTATTGTATGTGATTAAAACATGATGTGAGGTGTCTTTGTATCTCTGGCAGGGGGGGCCGGCTGAAGGCCAGTCTTTCTTCCTCACGAGTCACCAACCTACAGAGCAATCATCACTTCAACCCAGCAGACTTCCCTTTCCCAAGGGCGAGCCCGGCGAGCCCGTCCCCCCCCAAAAAAATGACTGCCAAAAAACCACCATCAAACCGCTCCCTGGCGCCTCCCGAGGCTGGTCATGGTGTCGTTGGGATCGAAGCCGGGTGCGTCACCTGAGGCATCGCCGCCTGGCGCGGTCACGGTGTCGATGATCGACGGACGGGAGGGGATTTGTTTGGGATGGGTTGTTGGAGTAGTTTCAGGGTACTTGAAGGCGTGCTTTGGGTATTTTAGAGATTCTTGATTGAAAAAACATGCCTGTCCCTTTGCTGCTCTTCGTGTGTGCGCGGAGTGTGCATGGCCAGGTTCATGCGACGAACGTGATCGATCCTGCCTTTCTGATGGTTTTCTTCGAAGCCGAAGCAGTTCGCCGAAAAGTCACGCGGTTTGATGTTCACTGGGGTGTCGAAGAGGTTGCTCCAAACCTGAGTACAAGGGAGTGGACAGGGATTGGAGATCGAAAGGGATTGGAATTGGAGCGGTTAGACGCAGTTGCCACAGCTCGAAGCAACTCTCACGTTTTGAGGATCCAACCGCTGGAGATGTGTATGAACGGTGTGTATATGAACGACGCCTGGACATTGGCACAGTCCAAAGTTGTATAATTGGGAGAGTGCATGTGTCTAGATGTACAGTAGATCACTGTCCAAGATGTGCAAAGGATCAACAATTGCTTTATAGATGAAAAGATAGGATTTGCATCCACTGTACGGGTGATTCTAGCGGTCTTGGATTAAACTCAGAATGCTGCCTGGACAGCAAAGTCTTAACCCGACGAACTCTTCAGAAAAAGAACTACCGAACACAAAACGGTATGCTCTTCATGGACAAACTCTTGTAATTACTCTCTGTCAACCACCAATTGTTATCCTCCCCTATGCATTCTTCAGCGGATCAAACATCCTCCGTGGACAAAACAACCTCTGTGGATACAGTAAAACAAAGGACCAATTGGTTATTTTTGCTCGAGGTCGTTTGCACCTAACACCGAACATCTCCTCTGCACTTGACAAAAGTCTGGAATTCAACGGCCGCTAACCTACAAGTCCAGCAGGAAAAGACCAAAATCATCCAAAATCCTTTTGAAGGCCCATTGGGGCCTGGTTGAAGACTGAGCTCTTCTGCACATGTTGCATGCCACCATTGAACTGGAGTTCAACACCACTTTTCTCACCCTTCATCAACCCTGATCTGAACTCAGACTCGCGATTTCAGACAGAAAAAAGAGACGCATGCAAGCAAAACCATCCTTAAGGTTTAACCATCAAATTCACCCTTGTCTCAAAGTACTCTCTCAAACCGTTTCATCTCTTCAGATGTCTGATCAGCGTCTCGTCTCGTCCTCGACTCCTCTCGCACCGCTCCAAGCTGCATGCGCTTGTGGTGGACTGTAGGGCACCAGGGGCACCTTCCGCCCCTCGCGTTCCGACATGTCGCCCTTGGCCTCGGAGGAAATACATTGGACTCCCAAAAAGACCGGTGAGATCAAGTCAGACCAGTTACGCTTCGACATGGTTGAACAGTGTTGTATATATTATATAACACTATAACACTATATACGGTTGAATACTTTGAATAGCAAAAAAGGCTTGGATGCTTGGTTCATCTGGGAACACGACATTGAGAAGACGGGTCAAAGGATCGTCTTAACAGTAAGTCTTTTTCATGTCCGAATTATCTTTTTCATTCACCTCCCACATCACATCTCTGTCCCATCGCCGGGCTCCGGTGTTGGGGCCACCGAGGTGCGTTCAGGCACATGATGGATTGCACCATGAAGAGCTGCCGAAAGACTTGTCGAAATGCGTTGATCCTTTGTCCTCGGCTGGGGCGGTTTGGTTTGGGAAGAAGCCCTGGGTTCCAAGAAGCCCGAACCCTACTGGTGGACAAAGCGATTTGGCTCCTCTGGAGACTTGAAGTTTCAAGGCACACAAGAGACAAGAAACGCATGGCCAAGGGCAAGCACTGGCAAGCACCGCAGTGAAAAGCCAACTACATCCAAGTGACTCAGTAGTCGCTGGTGGTCCTGACACAAGAATGGTTGTGAGTCTTTTTTCTCCGCTTTCTGCTCGGTACTAGGAACAAGAGCATTACTATGCATTACTACTACTACTAACAAGAAGTTACTAGTGGCTATATAAGTGCATTACTCATTACTCGTACCACAACAAGTCTTCTTTCTTTCTTTCTTTCTTTGTGCTCACCAAGTCCAACAAGGTCTCACCACCTCTGAGAGAATCGTGTTTAAACAATGAACAGGCTTGTTTTGATGCCACCGGCCAAAACAAGGTGGACAACAAACCTTGGAAGCCCTCTGAAGCATCAGCGCAAGAATCCAGGGCTGCTTTCATAACAAATTCTGCGGCTCTGTCCTGGGCGCTCTTATCAAGTGGAAGAATCGAAGGGAATTGGATCATGTCTGGAAGAGCATGCCGCTCCTTCACAGTCGATATCAGACTCTCCCATTGGCACAAAGCATCCAAGCCGTGGCAATGATAGGTCCAAACCTCGAAACCTCGCTTCCCAAGGTCCGCAGTGCGTTCTTGTGAATTTCAATGGCTTCGACAAGGAAGAGACTGAGAATGCATTTTACCCTTTCCACCTTCTCCTTGTCCAAGCCATTTAAATTCGCTCCAGCCACTTCTTCCAAGGCGTTCAAGCAGAAAAAGTAACATTGGCAACCTCCTCCTTGTCCAAATCGTTTGGCTGCACTTGAGCCTCTGGCACATGCTCACTTTCTCATCGCTTCGTATTTTCTCTCCACAAAGTACACGTCAAGAAGTATCTTTAACGAATGTCCCGGCATTCTTCAGCACCCATGAAGAACATCTGTGCTGAAGACGGGGTCCTTTTGGCGAGCCGGCAAGTTGCAAGGGAAGCCCCCTGTGATGCGTTGTGAAGGCGTTTTTTTTTCGCGGTTCCTCCGGGAGCTGTGCATACCGCCTTTACCTTGTCTCCATGGCAAGGCGCTCAGCTGAAGCTGAAGGACCTGACACCCACTGCTGACAGCTGGGCCTAGCCCAGCTGTCCGCAACAAGTGGCCCGGCCAGTGCGTTGACCCAATCATTTGACCCTGAATCCATGTCACACGGTCATTGCTGATAGAACTGCTGCGGTTTTGCGATATGGTTATATATTATATAACCAACACCAGCACCCACTGCGAATCTGGCGACTGGCGGAGTTGGTGTGTGTCAACAGGTCATCCACACGGAAACACGAAAAAAACTCTATATAGTAGCCTATGCAAGTCAGATTGACCTCATGTTGCGGGAGTTGGTCATACAAATGCAAGCTAATTACTCAAAAACTTGAAAGAAAAAGAACACAAACAACCAACAGCGCCGTTCACCGCTCACGTGCTCAGAATTCTGCTCCTTGGGACATTGGCTCACAGCTCGAAGCGTGAAGTGTGCCTGACCACGTCGAGCGCTTCGACTTCGAGCGAGGCAGTCAGTCTGTTCGACCGTTCGAAGGATGCAGAACGGACGGGAAAACAGCATGCCGGAGGCAGACTTAGAAAACACCCCTTGTTTTGACTCATTGTTAGTACCTCTATTACACAGTACCGCTAGCCACTAGCATCCACTAGCCAGTAAGCACACAGGTTACAGGTGCTTCTAGTCATTTCCTGGACATCCATGCCATCAAAACCTCATGTGCCACGCGCCTGTCGCTGCAAATCTGCAATGCAAACCAACACCGGCGACTGGCGCAGGCGTTTCTCCACTTCCTGTCCATCGCAGTGAATAAACCAAATTTGCTCAACACATGACTTCAGCTGAAACAGGATCTTCGGAGTCTCAAGGATGTTCTTTGAAATTAGAGAAGAACTTCGGTCTGGTCGTTCATTGAAACCATGGTCAAACATGGCAAACATGACTTCAAAACACCCTATGAAAGAAGATCCTCATCGGTGACCTATCTGGTCCATTCAACCTCCCAAGCAAAAAGAAACGCAGGTCATTCAGTCACCAAACCAAAGGCCTCGGAGCAAGCTTGTTTAATTTCCCATGTTTGGCCTCTTCTCAAGTGGGGGATCTATAATTATGTCGATTTATACAAGTTCACATCTTCGCAAGAGAAGGGAACTCTGGCCTTATCCCATTCCTGTGCCGCTTTCCAGAAGACTCGCAGCTCTTGTAGCTTGTTGCGCAGCTCATCCATGCGCTGATTCGCAGGCCTCTGGTTCGTCCGAAAACGGTGTCGAAGAGCGATGTCTCATGACCGTGAACCCACCGTTACAAAGGCGGGCCACCCAGATCGGTGTATTTTTAATGATACAAACCATGATCCTTCAACGTTTATGAACATTCAAAAAGGAAGAAAACAGACCCCGCCCCGCTGGGTTGCCCAAACAACTCTTCTGGGTGGATCGCCCATGAAAACCCCCATCCCACCCCCCCACACTGCCACACTGCCATGCCGACCGCTTCTACCCCCGGCCTGGGCTCTGTGGAGGGGTCGCTCTTGGATAAAAAATGGAAGCGGTTCATCAACTGGTTCCGACCTGGGAGGCCACGTCGCCGAAGGCCACGAAGGCGACGGCATCGCGACGACGAGTTCGGAACATCAAGGGGGCACATCGCGTGAGTACAACGCGATGCGATGGGACGCGAAGCGAACTAGAGGCGCTCCTGGCGTTACTATATAGTAACTCAAGCAGCTACTCGGTACAAGGCCATCACTAGTAGGCCCAAATGTATGACGCGAGCACGAGACTTCCGAGAGAGTCGGAAAAGATGGTGGAAAAAACGACTGTTCAGATGGAAACCCCTGCAAAAAGGACCTATCGGAAAATTAGACCGAAACCGTTATCAATAAATGGATATAAATGGTTTTGTTGGGGGAATGCACTTATATATTATCCACTTCTTGGCTTCCCTTACAGTTTTATATATTTGGAGCTTAAGATCTTCCAAGAGACTATCCAACTGTCGATAGCGCTGTTCGAAGCCCGCCAGTGCAGAATCCACATCATGGAAGGAGGAAAGGCCACCTGACTGTGGTTAGGGACGGCAGCATGGATCTATTTTCGGCATGGAAAGGACAGTCTGAGACTGAGACATTTGAGTGCGAACATCAGCTTCTGTATGGGTCTGTATGGGTATCTATGAGATGAAAAGTCAGTACTAGAGTTAGTAGAGAGTCAGTATCTATTATAATATATATATATTTACCTATAGTCAAACGGGAAGTTCTTTCGCCGCATGCACAACCTTGTCCCTCCCAGGCATGCTCGCTTGCCTGCTGTGAGCTGGAGCGAGGACGACTTCGCCTGCGTCTTGAAGTCCGGTCATTCAAACAAGTTCGGACTTCTTTCTCCGGATGTCTTCCACATCATGCCAAAAAAATTGGGACAGGCTCCGAACGGAATCGTGAAGACGGAACTCTGAACCCAACTAGAGCTTGAGGGTAGTGTTCCAGGCAGGTGTGTCGCTGCTTCTGAAGAACATATCCGCAATTTTGATGGCCATTCCGCACTGAATTGGCACCAATGCCACTGCTGCCACTGCCACTTCCAGCGACTCACGCGCTTCTTTTTCGCGCGCGACTCGCGCGCGACGCGTCGACTCACGCATCGCGCGCGACAGCGTCGCGTGCCTCCTTGGTCGTCCGATGGGAGTTTTGCTGTTCCTTGTCCTCTGCGCCCATATCGTTGGCACCTGCCGAGATAAGACGACAAAATCTGAGGCCAAGGAGTTTGCGAAGCTGATCTCTGACATACCAGAAGTGGGACATGTTTTTGGGTTCCAGTGAAAAGGTGATGACAAGATGCATTAAGATGCCAAACCTTTCAAGCAGAGCACAACTTACACATAAGACACACACACACAAAGACATACGTGATCCAAGCTATATCCGAGCATTCATCACCAGAAGCCACACCAAAAGACTGAGTTCCATTGATCTCTGGATGCCTACGCGCGTGAGGCTACAGCGTGCATCGATGGCCAGCGCACCGCTGGGAGCGAGCTGCTCCTGGTTTTAATGCGAGTTGCTGCAGCGAGCGTAGTAGGAACGCACAAAACGGGTGGATGAAACATTGATGAAACAGTCTTGGAAATAGAATGAACAAATCGTTTGAGTGATGAAACCGTTTGGATGATGAAACAGTCTTGGGAAAGACAGTTTGGGATGATGAAACAGTATGAAACAGTCTTCCTACACTGCTTTGGACACCAACATCCATCGAGGCTAAAAAGACACAAATGGACTACGTGTTGTCAGCTGGTTCTGTGATTTTTAGGGGGTGGTTGAGGCTCTTCACCCAAACACATTCGGCATGTGTCGATTGAGAAGGGCTTCAGCACCTCATGTGATGACCAATCTGGTTCCATGTGGAAGAATCCAGCCAAGAGGTGAACACCATCTGGAGACCTTCTATATAATATATATATATAGATTATAGTGACCCTAGTCGATTCCTTTTTTCCAAAACAGGTCAGTGCATTTATAGAACAGTGGCAGTTCAAACATGTTCACACTAAACACTGGTTGACTTGTTCTTTTAATGTGCACGCCCGCATCCACTTCAAGCCCAAACCCACGCTGAAAGCTTTCTATTCTGCCATCCCACACCCTCTCCTCCAGCTCTTGTCGCGTGGCCGCTGCTGCCTACATAGCCAAAGAAAGCATGACTTTCATGTGGAAGGAAAAGACAGGAAATGGCAACTGCCACCTCCAAGCACACACACACACTGCGCAATACCTTACCACAGGTGGCCAAGTTGTATTTCAATCTTTACCATCTTCATCCCCCTGCGGTTGGGGGGGAGGTTGAGACACTAAAGTAACCAACACCAACTACTTGGGGACAAGACGGTCACCATGTGGGCGCATTAAATTGGTACCATCATCGTAATCCATCTTGCCCTGACAGATTCAGCTTTGAGACCTCTATAGAACTTGTTGGAAACACCCAAACTCCGGAAACAACAAACAAAAAACACACTTCAAACTTGTGGACCCTCCAAGTAATCCCTTCTTTCGATGCGACATTCGACATTCCCGTCGTGCGTCGAAAAAGAACCACCGCACCGGCGCGTGACTGACTTGGGCCGCCTCCGCCACTGCCAAGGACTCCTCTCGCACCATCTCCTGGCACAAATCCCAGACAATCTCAGACATAGACGCCGTCTCGTACAAACCAGTCTATGAATATACATTACACTAAAGCTAAACAAAAAGTGCCAAGTCTATGAATAACATGGTGGCCAAGTGCTATTTTGTTTCGCATGCTAAAATCCGTGCACAAAAATGTAAAGAAACACTAATTATTCTTTGTTCAAGCTTGTTTGGAAGTTTAGATTCTTTTCTTGACCACCCGACCTGAAATGGCCCTGAGCGCGCAGGTAAGGTCCGGAGGACCTGCGACCGGGCAGTCAGCGGCGAATGGCGGGAATGGTGAAGATTTGTCCATGCAACTTCAACCATTTTGGGATGAAACGGCAGATATGGATGGCCATTTTTGTTGACTGTGTCACATCCTTTGAAGGATCTGTTGTTCAAGTCTGTTTGGGAGACCGTCTCGACCGTCTCGTCCGAGTCGCCGGGGCGGTCGACGGTCGGTGGGTGTATGGGGCTGCTCGGCCACTCAGAAACAGGATCTACCAATAGACAAACCGATTGAAAAAGACCGCAACATGTGGTCTTTGAACTTTGCTCAACTTTGATCTCAAACACCACTTTCTTGATGGATTTGCTCTGTCCCAACAAGCCAAGTCCCAAATCCCCTTGTGGGAATGGTAAGTGTCGCCATAGGCTTCACCGCGGCCTGGTCCAAGCTCTCTTGCAACTCCTGGAAGACATCGTCCGTCTTCAAACAAAGGAACTGCATGGTCCCTGTGGACAAGCCGCCATAGGCATGCCTCAGTACACTCATGTCTGGCCGCGACTGTGCATGCTCTCTTTGACACTAAGATGAGTTCAACTCGTCAGCAAACGAGAATCATCAACATGGTCGTGTTCCAAGCAAACACATGGAACACTGCAACAGGAACACCAATGTAAAAAAAAAAACACGATGATGCCACCACTCCCAGCTACATCCACCTACTATACCCAGCCTACCAGGCCCCTATCCGTCCCCCCAAATGGTCAGCCACGTGGCCCCACACCGTGTGCACGTCCCTGCTCCCGGCGCGCCGCTTGAGCGTCGCTCTGGGCTTCTTCGCCTCGCCATGTTCACCACCACCGAGACAGACCGGTTTCGAAGCTGGCGAACATACCAAGCCCACTGGCATACAAGTCCGGCCCTAAGGATCCACATACCTTCTGAGGTACGGTGATTGGACCCTCCAAGCCTACATACAAGGGTCTCCAATCACCGTACCTCGGAGGATATGTGCATCCTTAGGGATAGCTAGATCTTCCAACTGTGCTACATTTCAGCCTTTTGGATCTCTTTTGGCTGGTTTTATTGATGAGAAGGGCAGACATGGTGCACGGCAGTGCACGGTCCTTAGATGAACATTTTCCTGTCATCTTCCAAGTTGATGGACATTTCCACACATCTGCGGAGAATATCCAACAAATGCAACCGGAAACTTCAATTGTTTGAGCTCATTATATTGTCTATGTGTAGGATTTTGCAACACATCTTTTTGGCAACAGGGAAGGCCCTTGCCTGAAGGTACACTGTGGTCAACTAACACTGACACTGTACGATCTCTGGATGGCTAAGGCCTTGATTGGAAAGTGCTTTGACCAACTGCAGTGCCAAACGTTTGTTGTAACATAGTAAGGATTATTTGTCTTTTGGCTTTACCCTAAACATAAACACGTGGACATTCACCAGCCCATGTGTTCCGCTATGCCGCCAACCCTACATCAGTCTTGACACGGACCCATGTCCGAACCAGCGGCTCTCTTCGGACGGTTTCTCGTCGTGCTCTGCTTGCTCCTGCAGTTCGCTGCGGTGAACGAACACCGTTTCAGAGCCTTCTTTTGCACCCCACGAAACACACGAGAAGAAGGACCGTCAATGCATAAGACAACATGAATGATCAAGAATCCTTAGAAACATGATGAACGGATAGAGAGAGAGAGAGAGAGAGAAAAAAAGAGGGAGAGGGGGGGGAACCATGAGGGCTTCACAATGAATGGCACTCCCTGACTGAGACATCCACCTATAGCTTTCCTAATACCCCTCTCAGTCATTGTCCAACGCTCTCATCGACGCTTGGAGGTGCTCCAACGCTCTCCAGCTCGCTCCGCGCTCCGTTCGCTCCTGGAAGCCTAACATGAAGCGCTCCGGCATCTCTTCCACCGAGATGCTTCGGCCTCGGCTTCTTTTTGCTCACCAGCATGCGTGGGGGTAGGAACTGGGGACATGCTATAGGACTGGGTAAAGAAAGCCAGACTTTGGGGTGAACCAAGATGGCAATGAAAGCAGAGTTCTTGGAAGATTCTTATCCTTTATAAAGATGTGTTAATTGATGTTAGTTGTATATCGAATGGTTGGAAAGATTCTCTGAAAATTACTTTTCAAATCCATGCTGAGTCGATTCTCCATCTGGAATCCATGATTCTTGGAGTAGGGGAGTGAAACAAACCGTTCGGATGTTCTTGGTCGCCAGAAAATGCTAAATAACCATTGAAAAAAAAACGCACCGCTATACACCACTGCTTTTCAGGGTCTTCGATGAACATCTTCACTCTTTCCATCGTCATCATCTCCCATTCCAACAATTACCGCACTCACTCATTTGACCTGCGCAAACCTCAGCTGCACCTTGTCAACGAGTAAGAAAGTGTATGCACTAGACAGTAGAAAATTTCAGGCGTTCTCCACTACTGGACTCCTTAGACATATAGCATCATAACTAGCATCATACAATCATACAGCATCACATAGCTATTCTTGTCTACTAAGAATGAATCACTTGCACCTCCCTTCCCTCACTTCCCACTCCACCACAGTGGAGTGGGGATTCTTTCTCAACTCACCTGCACGCCCGGCCCCCCCCTCCGCAGGCGCCTGCGCGCACGTCGGGCAAGCGCTGGGTGAAGAGGTGGCTCCGCGTCACGGACGCCAAGGCGGCGATGAGCGGCGTCCTCGGTGCGAAGAGCGACGGGCGGCGTCCTCGGGTGGTTCTTTGGTGTCAAAAAAATTACGTGGCAAAATGCAGGGGCAAGTGGTGCAAGCAAGAGTACGAGGACCAAAAAGTGTGACTGTGACTCGTGACTTTTCGTGGTTATTATATAAATGTTAAAAGGTAAAAGGTAAACCTGAGAGGCAGCATAGTTCACCTTCGTCATTCCCCTTGACTGCGTGGAGCACAAGGAACATCAAGGAACATCGGAATCTGCTCCGAAATATTGGACTTTCTAGTTTTCAGGCATGGTTCTTTGTTCTTTTCCCCCCAATTTGGGCGAGTGAATCGACTGGTGAAGATCTTCAGAATGAGAAGAAGGGTCAACCATAAAGATGCTTTTGACTCGGAACCAAGCAGTTCGCATCCCCACGAGCCTTCGACCCAAAAAATCACTTCCAAATGAACCTCTGTATAGCTCAACGTTCATGGCAGTTTTTGCCCATGGCCAGAACATGGAATGCAGCGACACGGTGTTCCATCATCTGTGTGAGGAAACCGCAAAGCAGGCTGCCACAAGAACTTTCAAACACGTTTGTAAGAGGCACAACTGATATAGATAGTGGTGTATATCTCTTGAAACATGTCATTGGCTCAGATTTGCTGCAGGAACTTCAGTTTATACATATATCCTGCCAGTAAGAGCATGCACCTCAGACAGGTGGCAATTGCTGTCGCTCGCTGCGGAACACGTTGATGTTCTCGTAGACATTGCTCAGCAACTCCTGTGAGTTGATTTCATTCACCCTTCGGTCCGTCACAGAAATCCATCCAATGCTCAGCATGACCCAGACCAAACAAATGGGACTGGAATAGTTATACCCAATGAAAATGGCCCATCCATGTAGGTCACTTATAGGTATAACGGTATAACTATTCAGACTATTCCATACAAGGATGGTCTCAGTGATTTTGGTTTAAAGTCCCAAAGCCCACGACAGTCAACGCGGGAACGAGCCATGGCGCGCGGAAAGAACGTGCCCGGTCTCCAGCTCACTGACCATGTCTTCGAAGGTCTCCACGGGCTTTTGCACGCGAAGCACCAACTCGTAGATGTCCTTCGAGCTGCACATGAGCTATGAGTGCTTGGGTGAATATAGAATGTATCTTGTCTGGTGGAACAGGATTTCTTCCACCCACATTTCTCACCCGGAGCGTGAGAACAAGAACGGCACAAAATCTGTGTTGCTTGAGATGCCGAGAGAGTTTATCACTGCCAACAAGACATGTACTTAAAGAGTATAAAGCCACTTGTACTTGCTCTCTTAATATCTCTCAACAGCTATAATTCCTCCCCCCTTATCCTGTCCATATTGGTTCCAATTCTATGGGAATCAAGCGCTTCACATCTTCTAGAAGTCTCGAAGCCTCGCTTGGCGCAGACCAGACGTTTGGACACAGTGACGTTGCCAGTCCTTCCATAGGCGCCTCCCACAGTTCACCTCGAGCACGGTCGAGACATCAAATCATCGACCGTTCTTTCCACAGGGCTCAGAGCACCCTTGAATGGGTGACCCACCCAGTGGACCCATCTGGGGCCGGATTTTTGTTGGATAAATTGTCCCATCATGTCTCATCTCAACTGCTAGCTGCCAACTACTGAAACTGGGATCCCTGCTATCGACACTGCTTTCAGTGCAGAAAGTACACAGCGAGTGCTATGGAACTCAGCGTACTCACTGACGGGTATTTAGGCCAAGCAGTAGATTGATGCCTGAGAGACATGCTCAAAGTTGTCTGTCCCTTTGAAGTTTCGGAGATTGGGCCTGAGTTTTGGATGGTTTTGTGATTAATTTCAGTGATTAATTGAAACTGAGGGTCCATCCTCATGGTTGAACCTCCAAAAAGCAAAGAGCAAACCGCATGACCAAAGGCCGTGAACCAATCGTTTGCGGAGGAGCACCAAAGTTGGGTAGTTCAAGATGTTCTGTCCTCTCCCTTCAAAAAGAACAACACATTGTGAGACGTCAGGAGCGTAGGATGAACAGGTTGACCACTGCATGTTGCTTGTCCCTCCGCTGGGCCAGAAGCCAACCCAAGGCCTAACATCACATTTTAAGATCTTTGGATTTTTCAATGATTTAGATGCGGCTCGATTTCAATCAACCTCAGTAAGTGCACAATAATGCACACCCAGACCCACTTTCACAGCTAGCCTAATCTTATGCTATGCATAGTGGCCTGCTCCAGTCTTCCGCCCAGGAACACCATAGATGTTGGTGGCATAGACGGAGAGGCTCAACAACGCTGGGCTGGTTTGCTCGGCGATGAAGGAGAAATACCTCGCCGGAGTGATGCTGGGCCCAGCTGGATGGGGTTCGGGGCGGCGGTTTCCATTGCTGTCTTGGTGCCTCGGACAGGAGGGCGCTGCCCGGTTTCCGGCAGGTCACAGGTCGCTCTCAAGTTCAAGGCACAGCACAGGAGAATTCACTGCCTGTCAGACCAACCTGTAGTCTACCGTATCTTGATCTAAAAACCGAGATAAAAGATATTCTATATAGAATGATATAGAATGTGTTTTTCCAACACGTGCTTTTTCACCACAACAACGGTATAATATGCAGTAGCTTCACTGTTTTCTACTGTTTGGGCTCCAGGAAGCCTTCGGCATCGCTTTGCGGCCGGAACGAACGGGACCAGCGACACCGACCGAGATGCACCCCACCCGCCGTTTTCACGGCGGACAACGGGAGGCCTCACGTCCAAGGCGAAAGGACCGCACTGGGACAAGGCCCTCATGTTCTGCACCACTTGCCTGGGGATCTTGGAACGAATGAAGGAACATAAAGCCTGGTCAGTCGCGACGGGTGGGTGGGTGGGTGGAGAAGAAAACACTCCAGGTCGGTCGCTGTGGTGCGGATAGAAATGAGATGATGTCCTTTATCTTGAGGCTTGAAACGTCGAGCATCAGGTTTCTTGGGTGAACTTCGCCTTGCTGGAATGTGACAGAAAAGCAAAGCTGAGGCGCAAGGTGCTGACTGATTCAAGGATGTGGAGGGTGCTTTTTAAACACTACAATACACTATGTCCAGTAGCGGAGTGACTTGCTATGGTGATGAATTTGAAGTCGGTCAATTGCTTGAACCAACGCACAACATGGTGACCAGCCGTGAAGAGATGCATCGTCTTTTTCACGCCTTCGCCTCTCTTCCATCGATCTGGCCCAAGTGAAGGCAGGACATCACTACGGAGGATTATAGGAACGCCGGACAAATATTAACATAATGGTTCACCAAGTGCTGCTAGAATAGAGTCTCTATAGGCTCTATAGTCTATATAGTAGGTATAACTAACCCAAAGAACCCAATGCAAACGAAATCAGGCAGGCAATCTCAACACCTGCCGACTCTTCCACTAACGGGTAACTCTTGGGTCCGTGCCATCCCAAACAGTGAAACGCCCAAAGGGCCAGCCAGCCCATCGCGTTCCCTCCCACACATTGATTATGCAGCTCGGGTGGCTCCCACTGCTCGCACACACGTTGGAGATCGGCTAGCCATTCGCAAAGACCCTCTACCAAACCTGGGCGACACGTAGGAGAACCACGTGAGCAGCTAGAACATGTGAGCAAACAAATACTCTTTCAAGTTTCCACAGCCAGAACTCTAAAGTAACATTCCGAGCAGCTCAACTCGTACTGTGTCCCCTGAACCGTGCGCAGAAAGAGCTCCGGCCGAAGCAGCTGCTGCGGTCGCAACAGCTCCAAGAAGCTGCCGGAGCCTATAGTGCAGTTGCGGCGTCAAAAGCAAAAGAGTGTGCATAGTTAATCTTCAAACCTCAGAATGACTTCTTGCAAATTCTTGTGTTGTTGTGCTCCTATATCTATATCATATCTAAATCTTCCATGTCTTTCGACCATCTAAAACATATTATACATCCTCTCTTCAAGTCTGGTGGTTTCCCCACCATCCTTCCCCCGTCTTCCTTCCCGCTTCGGTTACGATCAAGCTCCCCTCCGTCGGGATCTGTTCCCAAGCGGCCATCCACCAACAAGGCCAAGGCCGTATGGAGCGCCGCGCAGCCCGCGCTGCGGCCCTCCACCGCCTCGGCGATGATCGTGGCCAAGGCCTCGGCCAGCGAGCGCAAGCCATGGTCGAACGACATCGTGTCGTGTCGAACGTCTTGGTGTTCGGAAAGAAGAAGAGAAACACTTGACAAGCGTCTCCTGCATGAATTATGAACATGAATCATTATTAAGCCATATTCTATCTGCTCCAGTATGACTATACATCCAAAGCGGCGATGTCCAATCGAAGCCCCAAAGGAGGTAGTGTAGGACTTTGATGAGCATGGTGCAGAGAGAGTGACTGTTCTGAAATTCAAGATGAGCTCAACTGCCAGGTATGAAGTCAATCATTGAGGTTCTGGCTTCTCTCCATGTTGAACTGCAAGCCGCTAGAATTTGGTTGCCCCTATGAGGTGTGCTCAACTGATTCATGGCAACGCACTTGCCAGAACCTTTGTATCGATCAATGTGACATCTCCCCTACGCTTCATGCCTGACTATTCCCCCCAAAAATAACAACCAACCAACACACAGAATCAATCATGGCGATCATTGACCCTTCCTACAAAGCATCTTGTGGTCCAACCTAAGGAGGATAAGGCGGAGACTCTGAAGATTCTGCTGTTGCAGTGACCTACAAAGGCTTAATGAGATGCCCTTGTTACGTTCGTGGCCATGCACTTGTTACTACAAGTAGTAGCTTTGATCTTCCTTTTCCCACTCTTCACCTCATCTCCGAGGCCCCAGACCGAGTCTGCCCTGCGGCCATAGGCATCCGGCGACAAACAGGCGGCCAAGTCCTAGGGAGGCGAGACCAAGCGGGTGTTGCTCCGGCTTTGGTGGACGACTCTTCCAGTGGCCACGACGCCTTCCAAACACGAAGAAAAGCAGTTCCCAAGGGTTAGCCTCAACCGCTAGAGGGTCTTGAATTCGTTTTAGTTCTAGATAACGTAGAGTTGATGCATCGGTGATGACTTGCTTGGCAACAGGACATCTTCATTCACCTGGCGCTTGAAGAAATCTAGTCCTAAAAGCATTCCGGAAACATAAAAACAAAGGAGTGTTAGGAGGCCATTGCTCTCTTAGTTTGGAGGCCATCGCTTCTAGGTTGAAGGCCAAAGGATGGTTATCTAGTGTTCATCCTGGAGGGCGCAACTGCCCCATGAGAGGTATGCAGCACTCACAAGCTAGCATTTGTCCAGCCCCTTGCCTGTCAATAGGGTGGCATGTTTCTTTCTATTTCAAGTGAACCGACCGGGAACGCTTGGAACCTCTCTGGCCCGGCAGCAATGGCATGCAAATGTTATTCGTCCCCAATCCCCAAAAACACACGCAACAAGAAATCACCAGGAGGTCTCGGAACGTCCAAACTTGGATCCAACCTCTCCATGTGCATTGTATACATTTGGACATGGTGGTCATATCTTGTTTTCTTTCATGTCTGCACCATGCTGTTTCGATGCTGCATCCAGGTCGCTGGCGGCAGGGGAGCCACTTGCAAGTTGACTTTGGAGCTCACAATGACCTGCCACACGGAAACGAACGCCGCGGTCTCACACTCCAAATGCACACTCCGAAAGTTCTGAATAGAAACCTGGAAACTGAAGGCACGTAAGTTATTGACAAGGACCTGAACATCTAACTTGACATGTTGTTTCTTTAGGACCACCTCTTCAGCTTCTTGATGAATCCTTGTCACAGTTCTTGGCAAAATGATCCTAGTCTGCCTATGAACAATCACTGATCATCGCTCTGCCAGTGAACCACACACCTTCGCCAAGGAGTAGAAGAGGTTCATCAAAAGCACTGAGATCTTCTCAGGCAGCTGTTGTCGTGCCATCTGTTGCGGCCTCTCCAAGGCGTAATGCAGTCAAAGCTCGGGTTTTGCGAAAACATGCGAAAACAACATACATGCTGCATGCTGCCCAATACATTTGTAGATGGCAGGAACTTCTTTTCAAAAGACCCATCCCCCCAAAATAGTGTCTACTTATCGTCTACTTGATTGGGAAGAAGCTTTCACTTTCACGTCTGCTCAAGCAAGGCAACAAGTAGAGAAGTACAAACAAGTGCTTGAGCCAATGTCCATCCAACGTTGTGAAAACATCATTGACATTGACTCTGGGCCAAGACGTTGTTGAACCATGTTGAACATTTCATGCATATCACATCTCCGACTTCCACTTCCACCACAAACATTCCATTCAGCTTTCCCCCAGATCCATCGCTGGCCGCCCCCCGTCCAGCGCCTGGAGAGCCAAAACATGGTGAAATCCGCGAGGAACGGAGAGTTTAAAGGCGTGAAGTCTCGTTGACCTCGTGCGGTCGGAGAGAGCGCGGAGTCGCAGAAAAGGATTGGTTGGAAGAAGTTGAAAGCTGTTTGCATGGTCCAATGAACTCAAAGGCCTATGCCTCGCAAGACTTTGTCCAACACACACCCTGATTGAAAGAAGAGAACACATCGTCAACGCCACTTACTTTTCAGGAGGGTTACAGAAATTTTGGATCAACAAGACCACTTCAACCACTTGACGGTTCCACCATGTTCCACCATATTGTAGGAACTAGGAGGAACGGCACATGGATTCTGAATGGTGTTCCAAGCCCCGGCTCCACAAGTGTCAGTGATAGCCGCGGCACACTCCGCAGGCACGTGCCCTGTGGCAGCGTCGCCCTCCAAAGGGACGGCCACTGATTGGATCTGCTGGAAGAGGCCTGGAGGGTGGATCTTGCTTGATTCATACCAGTCTTAGTCTTACATGTCTGGAGTTCGTAGCTCTTATGGCGTTAATGGAAGTTTATTGGAATGCTTCACAATGTGAGGATTTCTCCTTGACTCTTTCAAGTAGCCAACACATATTTCAGTGTGGCCGGTTCTCTCTTTGATCTGCCACTATTGAAAGCAAATGGAATGCAACCGGCCAAGCATCTAGCCTCCTGCGTACCATCCATGAAGCGTATGAAGCTGCTTCTATGTGCTTGCGCTAAAGCCTTCCCCTTTCAACCGGGCCCTCACGTAGCGAGTCAACACCCTTCCCCACCTTGGCGGTCCAGATAGAGCCTGCTCAGTATGGCGGACTGCCCCAAGAGCATGGGATCCAGTTGCCGCTGAACCGCCTGCAACCTGCCAAAATGATGTTTGAAGAGATGGCGGTGGAAAATACCTAAAAGTCATCTAAAAAATCCTGTGCCCTTCTCCAAGATGGAAATGAAGTGAATGAAGTGTCAAAGTCCTTTGAGTCCTTTGAGTCCTAGGACGGCATCATTCATATATGTCATGAAACCAGCGTTCAGGTCTTGAGACCCTCGTCGGCCACGTCGGCCACGTCGCCTCCGCTCCACGAGATGAAAGCTACGCCGCAACTGAGCATCCAAGTCGCTGACCTCAGCGAAAGGACGATCGACCGCCCGAGGACGGTCGGTCGACCGTCCATGGCGCGACCCGCAAGGTTGACCACTGAAAATACTTGTTACTACTACTGTTACTACTGTTACTTAATTCTGGTTGGTGTTTCAGCCCACTTGAACAATATTGGTCAGAGTCTGGTTGGTGTTTTCAGCCCACTTGAACAATATTGGTCAGAGGGCCCAATCATCCCCAAGTAAGGGTTGAAAATAAACATATCCGAAACCATCACCTAGAAATAGTACTTAGTACTTGTTGCCATGAAAACTGTGGAGCAACGGGTGTATTGCATCCATGAGTACTTGTTGTGGAGCTGAGCTCCAAAGAAGTCAACATATGCTTGTCATGAACTCTTCAGTGGTTTCTCTCAGTGGCTGTTAAAAAAGTGCACTGCACCGGATATGCACAGTTCTATCCAACCCAGGAAACCTATAGGACCGCCTTAAGCTCCCCCCCAAATCTGTGCAACAAAAATCCAAGGATCCTTGTATTTTCCTGCGAGTCCTTCATTTTGATTAACTGCCTTCCCCATTTGGCTTCAAGTTCCCCTCTTTTTCAGTCCAACGAAGCGGCCTTGGTCGACCTGGCTCCGCCGCCCACTCCCTTCCTCTCCGAGCCGCTGCCGCGCGGTAGCTGGGGCTTTTCGCCAAGGATCGTTGCAACGCCGCGGAGGCATCTGGGAGCGCGAAAGTGGAGGTAGCTTTTGGGTCGTGGAGAAGAGGTGTTCAATGTGGAGAAGATCTCTCATCTCACGCAAGAAGTTCAGAACTCACAGTTGCATAGAACAGTCAAGTAGATGGATCTCAAAAGCCACCAAAAAGCTCCTATAATCTCCTATACCCATTCCTACTCTCTCCGTGTTGTGTGGTCATTCTTCTTTTTTGTGTGGCCGCGGAAAGCCGCACGCGTCCGGCAGGTTTGGACACTTCTTCGGGGCTCGGACATTTATCCTCCTTCTCTCGCTGTTCCATGATCTCCGCAATCATGTCTTCCACAACCACCTGTGAAACATGGGATCTTGGGGAACCCGAAGTCTTTGTGGAAGAAAACCAGTGAGTGCTTTGCTTTTAATCAAAACACCACCGCCCTTGCTGAGCGCTGGTGGTCTACCCTGTGGCTGGTCACATCGCCTAAAGGTGAACCTTTGGAGGAATTGACTGAAGTTGTTTAAGATCCTACAAGGGAGGATCTGAAGTGAGCGCCCCCGAAGTCATGGGAATCATTTTTTTTTCAATCTAATAGGCTTTCCCACGGTCCCTCCAACAGTTTGAAGTCGCTTTTGCTTTTACAGCTGACCTATACCCAGGTCGTCACCACACTTCCCTCGCCTCATCACTAGGTCTGCCAGGCTGCCTAGGTGAGCAAATACAGCACTGTCAGCGTGTGAGATGGCTTGGGGTGCTTGGGTGGTTGTAACAGCTGGAGGACCCCTGTGAGGAATTGAAGTCGGCTCCCCGGTTTTGGAAAACCGCCCAAAATCAATCCATCTAGTTTGACCCTTTCTTCATGTACACTCTCAAGACAGAGTCCCAATTCTAGCACCCCTGAATGCCAACACCCTGGGTACCCCAGCCACACAATGGGCGCGCGCCCGGCGGCAGCCACCACGCCGTCGAGCAAGGCGTTGAGATGGGCCTGCTAGCGTCGTTACTGACTAGTTGATGCTGTGGGGTCAAATAATCAAGCACAAATTGATGTATAGATAAAGAGCAACAAGAACATCATCAAACATTTGACCAGCTTGAGGAGGAAAGTCCTTGTCTTCATATTCTGGTCATTTTGCGGTCTTTGTGGATGCTAGATGGACAAGAATATTGCTAGATGATGTCATGATCTTGGGCATGTGGAGATGGATCAACATCGAGTCGACATGAGTCGACATGAGTGAAACCTAGCAGCTAGCAGCTAGGGGCTTGGGGAACTCCCCAAGTTCCGGCGACCTGTTCTTTCGAACCGCTCCGACCCCGAACTGCCACGAATCGCTCCGAACATCTCGACCACTTCGGTCCCCAGACCGACCCGTGGTCCCCAGTCGCCTGGACATCCGAATGGTTGGGACTGGTGGCCAGCTTGGCTTCACCTGCAAAGGAAGCGTTGGAAGCGTTGACCCCTGTTCCATGATGTTTCGTGCAAAGCGAGGTGAAAGAAGAGGAAGAAAGAAGCTGCAATCACTCAGTCATCTGAATCAACTGCAACAAGAGCCATTCTATTCAGATAAATTTGAGCAGCTTTTCATCTTGGCAGTGTGAACGTCTGTCGTATCTGAGTCTTCTTCAGCCGCCAAAACATCTGCAGCACTTGGAGATCATGGCAGACTTTGTTTACAAGAGGCTTCTGTCCAATGTACGACATCTACCAACATTTATTGGTTGCCTCCCGATAAATATGGGGCCGGCAGCTTTCAGTTTGCCGGATGGGCAGGTGGATGGTTTCGGATGCTTTTGGATGTGGGATGTGTTGCCTCTGCAGACCTCTGAGGTCTTCCAAAAGACCGACCACAGACCCACTGCAGCCTGTGGCATCATCTGCCACAGGCATAGCCATGATGCGGATCCTGGCGAGATGTCACTACATGCCACTACTACGTTGGTCAAAACAAGCTCTTGATTGCATGAAGATTCAAGGAAATCCAGATTTTAGGTAAGTGAGACTGTTCAAAGCTCAGCACTTCTGTCTGTGGCTTGTCACTCGCAGATACTCGTAGCACAGTCCAGATACACTTGTGGACAACCCTATTCCCTCTGAAGTTGACCCGCAAACCTGCCGCACGACTGACAAAGGTAACATGCTGCTTTTCCCCTTCATCAGCGAGGTCTATCAAATCCCATGTCTCCAACCAATGAGTCAGATGTTTCGTCTCCTCGCCCATTGTGGGGAAGACAAAGGACATGGCAAGAATCAAGAAAGTCACAGGCTTACTTGGCTGCTGGAAACAACACCAGATTTTAAGCGAACAGTGAAGATAGTAACGGTCAGCCAGAAAAACAACGCTAATCATACTAAAGAAAGAGAGAACACACCATAGTTTGTGCAGTAACTAGATACTGTACTCTTAGATAGTCATAGTGCCTTCTTTTGACATGCATCTGTCATCATAACTCGGCGACCGTTCGCCCAAAACATCTCTGTGCATCCCGACATCAAGTGGGAGGTGTCCGCGAACATCTGGGCTAAGGTGGTGGCGGTCTTCTCGACACTCAAGGCCAAGCTGGTAATGTAGAGCTGTTGAAAGAGAGCCTCAGCACAGCCAGACAGCACAGCCACACATGGCCATAAGAATCAAAAGAGTGATCCTTTGGATTTAAATCCTGAGGCTTACAGCCAGACTGTGGAGCTACTGAGAAGATCGTTCACAGATGGCCATTGAATGCTCAAATTGCTCAGGATGTTGCCATGCAAAATTCATAAGCCTACTACTGCTACAGCAGTATTTCCGTGTATCATGGACATCTTCATGGCCTTGTGCCTCCAACGAAACACAACGAAACATGTTGCTATCTTGGCCTGGCTTCGCTGTGGCTCGAAAGCTAAGTCACTAAAGAGGGTATTGGGAGCGGCTTCGTCTATTGGATCAAAACCTGCCCAAACAGAGCGCCAGGATACTCTGCTCTAATAGTATGGACTTATGCCATTTGGGAGCCAGTCTCAGTGGATCCTGTGCCAGTCTCAATTGGCAGAAGGGAATGAAGCTCCAGAAGTGCGAGCCAACCGCCAACCGCCCCCAGTGACGAGTGGCGGCCAAGGCCGGCGATTGTTGCAACTTGCGCTTGGCGCATTCCAACTGCCACGCGGCAGCCTGACGGACGATCTGGAATGGCACCTACCATCACCTTTTTCCCCACAGAAATCCACAGGAGTATACACCGGTCTTCTGCAAACATGAGGGGCGCATATGTTAAAGCTACTTTCTTGGCATAAGAGATGGAGCTGGTAGGTTAAAGCATGCCCTAACTCCTCACATGCACAACCTCGGAACCTCTGCTGGTTTATCCTATGGGATTCCACGGGATTGGCTTGGGAAGAATGGTGGAACGTGAAGGTTCATGGTGTCTCATAGCGTCCATGTATTTAGTCCACTGAGCGCTGCTGCTCTCGTGGATCAGGCGAGTTTTTTCGCGCTGAAGAAGTTCGCCACTGTCGGTCGGCTGTGTCTGTTCGAATGAGGGAAAGATTCTGCACGGAGTGAGCTTACCAGAAAGCGTCTTTGGTTCACAAGGTCATTTCAAGGCCGTCCTAGTTTTCGGACACAGGCACAAGTCCAGCAAACAAAAAAAAATCATTCCTCGTGGTGCATCGGCCTCATCCCTCGCTTCTGCCTTCCTCACATCCTCCGCACATCGGGCAGGATCAGTCGTATGAAGCAAGTCATGGACTATTCACCAACTGACCAGGCCAGAATGAAAAGACAAAGTCAAGGCAGCCAAGGCACACGTGAAAAAAAATGTGTTCTAGTACCACGCTTACCACCCTAGCGAGGCAATCAATTCATCAGGATTTGCTCTATTCTTCATCTGTGCAGGTTGTGACAATCCTCCACTGCTCCATTGACACTTCCCAGACCCCGAAAAGCGTGAACGAGTCAACCAATTTCCGAAGCGACTTGTAACAAATTCTTGGAGTGTAGAAACTAAATATACTATATATATATATATATATCAATCTATAACACTATCCACATTCATCACACTATATCATACGTTATCCTTGAGTCATTGAGTCTTGAGAGCCTCCGTCTTTGAAGTGCCTCACCTAGTGGAGACATCAACATCAACATGGTCTGTCTCTTCGGATGCCCGTCTCCTTGGTCTTCTCTTTGATGATCCACCGCTGCACCACGCCCCACTCGGCGTCGTTCACCAGGGCGATGTGATGTCTCAACTGCTCCACCAGCTGCTCTCGGAGCTCCTGAAGCGTTGTTCTCAGCGGTGCCGAAGCGTCGGTTTTTGTTCGGACGGGTCGGATGGGATGAGGAAGTCTGCTATAAGACTTCAAAGAAGCAAGAGGAATCTTCAATCAAGCATGCAGTTGATGCAGTTGATGCAGCTGCTCTCTTGCCTTTTGGAACTCCATTATCCTCTTCCCATCCGCCTCCCAGCACCCCCATGCTCATCCATGCTCCCACCCCTACCACACCGGCATGGTCAACCCAACGCTGCGACACCGGCGGCACCGCGCGAAACCACGCCTGCACCAAGGCGGAGAAGATGTTGCCTCATCTGGCGCCACCCAACCCGTGAAGTACTAAGAAGCCCAACAAAAACCAACAGAGCACAGGGCAGGGTTGAGAGGCCGGCGACAACTCACAACGCATACCTTGCAAATCCAGGGCCCCATATGGACCCATGAGAAATCCAGGACGTGTGCCGACAAATGGTGAGTTGATCCTATTCATTCCAAACAGTTACAATGAACCTCAACTTTAGGACAGCGACCTATGTGTAACACAACGACCTTTCTCGTTCCTCTCGGCTGCACAACGACCTAACGACCTTCCAGCGAAGCGGCCACTCTCCCGTCGGAGTTTAGGAGGCGAAGTCAACTTCGACTGCACCTTCTCATCCTGGTGCGGGCGCCCGTGGGAGAAGGTGAGGGAGCTGTTGGGTTCTGCTGCTGACGATGATGACGAAGAATGGTCTTAAGATGTGATGTGTGGCCTTTTGAATTGTTTTGATGTGTGTTGCATGGGCGCTGCATTCACACTCCGACACCGGAAAGCAGGGCTCCGAATCAACCTGAGAAGAGTGAAGTTCGAATCAACCCCATGTGTGGGCTAGATGCAGTTCTAGGTGAATCATTGAATCAGTAGATTGCTAGAGTTCCCTGGTGCAACCCCCCCTTCACCCACAAAGAAAACAACACCCATATTAGGAACGGCCAAAAATTATTTAAGCGCAGCTATTGCATCGTCAAATGTGTGAGTCCCTCATCGGGTTTGTGATTCCCTGTCGTTTGCCAGGGTTTGGAGCATTGTAGCATATGAATCATATGAATGAAATACTCTTATGCGATTGCAATTCCCGCACATTGTGAGGCACTTAATACATAGCCCCTTCTATGCTGCCCACATGCCCAGGCGCCTCATTGACTTTCAGCTGGACACCTCAGTGTGCTCTGTTGTCGCTTGGACTGATGCTTCTGTTGTCACTGTGAGTTCGGTCGAAATTCCACCAAAAAGGTTTCCAATGCCATCATCGAATGGATTGGAGAGGTCAACCACGCCCCCCAGAATGGTGTTTGGCAAAGCTGCCTGTTAGACCCTCAGAGGTATGTCCAGGCACTGCGGGCCGACAATCGCCCATCAGGATGACCATTCCTCTTGAAACTTCCACCAAGCAGGTTCATCGGCATATCCTTCAAGGGCAAGTGCTGTGCTTCAAGAACCGCAACAAGTCTTCCAGAAAAAGTACAAGAATCCTGGCTACCAGCTGCTACCATGCTTCAAATGACCTTGTTTCATGTAGGAATCAATCGGTTGCCTGTGCCACAGGATGCGTCAGTTGGCCACACCTACAATCAATCCATGTCAAGTCCAAAATGACTTGGCAGATCAAAGGATTCTGGCCAGTCTCTTCATTCCTATTCAATCCGAAGTCACCATGCCCATCCGAATCACATGTCTTTCAGGCAGAAAACACCCCGGCCCGCATCTGTCCCGCCAGTCGGGAGCCGAGATACTGAGCCAAGTGACCTGCCAAGTGACTGAGCCAAGTGGGTGTGTATTTTAAATCCGGGAGACCGTTTAACCAATGGGTAGACTGGTCTATTTTCTGAACCTTCCAGGGGGTCGTAACTGGGAAGTCTCCCTGTTTTGACACACTCAAGTGTTATCTCTTACAACTGCTGATATTATGAGTTAACCCTCCCCGACCTAGCTTAGACTGGCTATAAGTGAGGTTTTCTCCCTTGCCGTGAGACTTTAGGGACTCAGGTGCGGGATCTCTGCCTCAACTGGCGGAGGGATGCAACCACACCAAGCCAAAAGTGAGTGCTTCACATCAAGTTCCAGGCACATGTCGCCAAGATACCATGCCACGAAAGGTGCTTTCTGCCTTCTGCCTTCTCCAAGATCAAAACGCAAGTCCAGTGACGTCAACTTGGTGTTTGGCTCATGGCATGAATTCGGTGTGTCGCTCTTTGCCTGATCGCTCTTGGCCAAGGTCTCTCGAGCTCGGATCACCTCAGCGCCCACGAAACCCAAAGCGCCCAAACCGCGTCACACTCCGGGTGGGGGTTCTGAGCACGTGGATGTGCTTAGAATCCCCACCCAGTCGAAGTTTGAACCCGGTATGTGGATTGGATTTGGAATCCCTGCCTCTTCAAAATCCCGGTGGGTGGCTTGTTATCCACTTGGAATTACCGGTTCGTGGCAACTCAAACTGCGACACGTAGTCAGTTCACACCCAATGGCACCAAACTAAACCAGCTGACCCACCATGGCACCCAAGCAGGTGGAATGAGTAGGACAAATATCATGTTGACAAGGATTGAATACTCGTACCACCCATTCTGTGAATCTATTCCGTGAAGTGTCTCCAAAACAATGGACCTCCGTTGATGGGTTTTGCACCACTTTAGCTGCTTTAGCTGGATCAGCAAGATTTGACACACTTCCAGATGGTGCATGCTGCACAAACCCTTCATGTCATGAGATGTCAGGCTCCTCAAGGCTGCAAATAATTCGAGATCTTTCAGAACCTCATGAAGTCCAAGGTCATGGAGTGGAGTAGATTGGAGTAGGAACCCACCTGCATGCCACATGCCCGCCCATGAGGTTCTGCCCGGTCGCCGCGCTGGCGCGTCCTGGATCGTTCCAGACCAATGCAGCTCGCATGCTTTGGCGATTCCTCCACGTGTGGCTGAAATGGGTGGGCGGAAGCTTTGAGCGTGTGATGAGTGGAGATTTCAGATTCTCCTTCGATGGAATCTATCAAAGTATTCAAACAAGCATCTCAAAAGGAAGAAAGCAAGAGGCAGGTAGCCAAAGGCGCCATTTCTTGGACAGAACCCCTTTCATAGCTTGCTACCATTTATTTTTCGTTTGTTGGATTGCTTGATAACGTCTCCTTATCACGGCCTCTTGCAATGCCATTCTCTTCACTTTTTGGAGGCCAAATCGCATTTGCCAAACCGCTCCAGCGCATCACACATCACATCGCATTTCATACGCGCCACGCGGCGGTGGTTTCTCACCGGCTCGGTCCTCTCAAACTTGACGCGGCGAAACCAGTTCTGCCAGGCGTTTAAGCAGGCGGCGCACGTCTCCCAGTGCCCGTCGCCCAGCAAGGAGCCTGTAAGGAGCGAATCTCAATTCAAAAAGGTGCTGCCATTCCACGACCCAGTTGATTGAAAGCCAAACAGGGCCCCTTGAATCTCATCTCCTATGCCGCCTATGACTGTTGAATCACGCCTTTCCATTCCTCCCAAGTCACTCTTTGTGGCCAAGGTTCCAAAGACTCTGACACTGGCCAATGGGTCGCCATCGGAGAATCTCCTGTTACCAACGCAGGAGGCGCAAAACGAGAAAGGTGAGGGCGACGATGGCGAGGCGAGGGCGACGCAGCCTGAGAATAGGCCAATGCATTTCGCACGTCGTTTCATTTCGTGCAAGGCGCCCCCAGAACCTCTGGCGCAGTTTTGAACTAGACATTAACAGCTCTGAAACAAAAGACTCCTTGTTTATTGGGCGGTGTGGTGCTTGGCAACCCCCCAAAAAAGGATGAGTCAGGTCCAGGGTTACAAGTGTAAACCGGCTCTACCTTGGTATCCAACATGTACAGCCCTGGTATTTACACTACCAAAAGCGGAACCAGTTTGCTTCACAATACAGTCACGCACAGTGTCTGGACCAAACAAACATATCATGCCGCTATTCTACAGCTGGTTGTGACTGCAGGATGCACATAAACGTGACTGCTTCCCAAAGATCCAATCAGTGGTAGATCACATTCGCACAT
>CAXAMN010015670.1:83496-134534 GCA_963970005.1 Durusdinium trenchii | reverse complement strand
GCATCGACTGTCACCAATGCATCCCCTCGGTTCGTGGCACCATCAGAAGATAGAAACCAAGGACCATGTGCTGGGTCCTGCAGTCGCGCTGTGATCTTTTCCTCCAATTCTTCATGTAGCGAGCACAAGGCAGAGTCGAGCTTCTTTCGGCCTGCGGGCGCTCACTCCGATGCAATGCAACCAGTTCAAAAAACGCATTTGGGACATAGAAGGGTGAAATCAGACAAAAAAATCCACAGTGCTTTCTGAGGTTGAAAAAACGCATTGAGGATATGGAAGGATGAACTTGGAGCAAGCAACCCATATGCATTCTTTCAAGATGAAAAACAGCATTTGGAACACCGAGGCATGATTGCAAAAGGTCTTGCCTGGGTGATTCACATCAGGAGCTATGTAACGCAAAAAGTTCTCCCAGTGTGACCCATTGCCGGCATTCATGGCGACACCTGAGCAAACAAAGGCTACAACCTGTCTCCGAGTGGCCTCCTCATTGGAGATTGGCACCCGCTCTTCTGGTCGTTCAACTCCACATGGCTTGTAATCTATTGGCACCCAATGGTTGAAAATGGCCCACTGCACAGCTGCAGGAATACCCAAAGCAGCCCAATTGAGGATCTGGTCTTTGGTCGCTGCTTCCTTGCAACCAGACGTTTTGTTTCCCTGCTTCTTGTAAGCAACCAGCCATTCCCTGTAGGGTAGGGGAATGTCCGACGTCTTCTTGAGCTTGTGCAATTCGATGTACGAGCTCTCTTTCAGCGAAATTCCTTTAAAGCACATGTGTTCCAATGGGCGGGTCAAGCCTCTCATGGAGTTCTGCCAAGGGCACTTCGAACAAACCCAAAATGGCTTGGAGTTGCCACTCTGCACATACAGGAACCATGCCTTCACAAGCTTGCTCTGTTGCTCGCTCACGCCCCGAGCAGGAAATTTCACATGCCGCCACTCCTCCCCAACAGAGTGGCCTGCATGGCGCAGCAACAGAACCTGTTCCGGTGTTAGGGCCGACATGGCTGCTCGCTCAGACTTTACTTCTGGCACTCTACTACCCAAAACCAATTCCCAAATGCATTTGTTCAACGCAAAAAATCGCATTGGGGTGTCCCTACAAAACAGAGTGCTGCAACGCAACTTCTGAGTGCCAGCACGCGCAGGTACGAGTGCCGCAACGCGAGTGCTGAACCAACTAAGTTCAGTAACAGTTTCATGAAGGTCATGAAGGAACGGTTTCACTGTTACTGAATGCTCAGGTTTCACTGTTACTGAATGCTCACACTGTTACTGTTATGCTAGCACGAGGTCTTCATGAATGGTTTTCACCGTGTTTCACCGTCCTACTTTTGCGTCCCCAGAGTCTGAGTTGTCTCACCTCCGGTGAACCGGTGTTGTTTGCGAGGCCAAGAAAAAATGCATAGAGGGTTGAGAGAGGTTTAGAGTAGATGGCACAATCCCCACGTTTGGTTTACATGGGCCCCTATCTGATAGACATCTTTGGTGATCAACTCAATCTACTCCGGAAACCATTGTAAATCGAACAAGGAAGGCACAGGAAGCACATGCCAGTGACAACTGTTTCAGCACACCCTCCCAGAGACCATCATGGGCCGAGTAATTGGAACGACTAAGAGCAAACGTTTGCAGGATACGTGTGAAAAATCATTGCCGCAATTGTCCTTTGCCTTTAAGATGTATGAATACATAACATATCCATATATATATATATACTAAATATCATAACATCTTATGTATATAATGTATGATTTGTAGGTTCATGACCTGTCGCCTCCTGGCACCGCACTTCCGCACTGGGCAGCCGCACCAAACACAAGAGCCGCGGCAGCAGCAGAGCGTCGCTCACCACCCAGGCGCGAGCCAGCCCTGCGGAGCCCAAGGCCAAGGCACACAACTGCGGTGGAAAGCCTGGAGCGGCGTCCGGTCCGAACAGCCCCACCCGGTGGGGTCCGCTGGAGAACGTTCTTGGACCCGGAGGCCCAAGTTCCCAAAAGCGCGGACACCGCAGAAGTTTGGGGCGTGTCTGCAGTGTCCCCTAGACCAAATGCCCCTCCTGTTATGATCTCTCTCTCTCTCTTTTGTAGAGATGGGATACCACATAGGACTCAGGACCCGTTTCTTTTGCGCGGCAAGTCCTTCCAGTTCCGCCGGCAGAACATTTTCTATCGTTCTCAAGGAATGTCACATCGCCGACCGCGGTTCGCCTTCCACCACATCAGACAGCTGTTGAATCTCCGTCTGGTCAACCTCTTTACCACCTCGGACCATCAGCCAGTGCAGCTGACACGACTGTGCGTAGTCCAGTCACGCTTGGGATGGAGGATGCGGGCAGAGATTTCTGACCCCAAAAAAACCAAAGAGGTCACGCCCAAGAAAGCCCACACACATCCAAACACAGTGTCAAATCCTATAAAAGAACTGGTGAGATATCTTATGCTGCTTGCTGCTTGCTGGGTTCATCTCCCCCGAACTTACTGAGGGCATCCCCGAGCTACGAGCAAATGCTTTGCAGGCCATGCATGATCATGGTGATCGGGCTGGCGGCACATCGAAAAACTCCGCGTTCTGCAGCCGTGAACTTGGAAACTTGGTGGAAAACACCCCAAAATACACCCGTCTGCGAAGTGGTCCAGTACCGCCTCGTATCTTCCCGGGAAGATGACCGTCCATTTGAGACCCCATGAATTCAGCTTCTGAAGGGCCTGCAGAATTCAGCCTGGAAAAGCAAAAACATTTGTCTTCACGTCACAAGTCGTTGTGGTCCGCGAGCCAAGGCACCCTTATTAGGACCCTTTGCAGCAGCTTTGGCTTTAGGGTCTGCTTGGCCTGGAGCATGGGAAAAAGCATCCGTTCGGTCCCTTCAAAAAAATAGAAGACCAAAAAAATCCTTCCACCACAAAATCCGTTCGGCCATGTTTGCCGATGCCTTTCTCGTCTGAAAAAAAACGATGGGCACCCAAAGTAGACGGGTGGAAGAGAAGAGTCAAGCGTCAAGCTACCCGGCAACCTGTAGCTCTACCAACTTGCAATTCATTGAGCCTCTCTTACAACGGCCGCACCATCCAGAGGCTTTGCCTAAAAAGGGCCTGAACAGCACCTTCCTTTGTGATTCGACCCATTTGGCTGGGTGGGAGATCCGACCTCCGGAGCATCCGAGCATCCCTGAGGATCCATCAATGGAAGCCTATGAAAGATCCGACTCGTCGAAGCATTCAAAGTGGATTCGAACGAGCACACGCAGCACGCAGCCGTGCGTATGGTATGCTGCGCATAGGGGCCCAGTGACTGCGGAACAGGTGACTATTTAGGAGAAGGGTGCACTCCTTGGAACACGTATGGTCCATTGACTGCTGCTGAAGACTCAGCCAGGCCACCTTTCATGTAGACGGTTACATTCAGAAATGGCGTTCCCTCAAAATTCTAGGAACAAGGACGCTACTAGGGGCTCCGGCCTTACTACTAGGAACAAGAAGCTACAAGGAACAAGGGCATTTCTACTAGTGCGAGCGACTCTTCAAGGGCGCCGCGGGGAGCTTCCTAAAAGAAGCGTGAGCTATCCTGCGTCCATATTAAGTGATATGTAGCTTACTTGTAGGTACTAGGTCCACGTAGCTTCTACTAGCTACCTCTACTTCTACCTAGCTACCTCACCTCTTCTAGCGGCCTACCCCCCCAAAAAAAAAATAGAGTAATAAGAAACAGATTTCCCAACTTTCAGAAATGGTTCCCAACATCTCCATCTGGTGAGTTTCATCCTCACATCCGGAAGTGGATTTCCCTGGATTTCTAGAGGAGAATCGTCTACCCCAAAGGCCATATTCATCCATATTCCATGTCCATGCGTTCGTCGGAGAATAAGTGCTCTGGCCTCCAGGGGCGTCCCGGGGCCATGTTCCACTTAGGGAGGATACGTTCCGTGGACGACCGGCGTGGGGCGGGCCGCCTTTGGCCGCTGGCGAGCTCGCTCGCTTTCGGGCCTTTCTTCGGAGCAGTGGGGCATTCGAAAAACGTCAGATCTCCTTCTTAGGGCAGTTGGGATCCTTCACCATCAGCTGTACGATTAAGTTCACTACACAATTCATACGTGTTCTCTAATTATATGTTTTTCTTCCAGGAAGTCTTTGGCAGGTCTTCCTGTTCTGATGCACATCCATTTGTTCACCTACTGTTGATGGAAGTTTGTTTTGGTTTTGGTATGTGTTGGTGGTCCCTTTGCTCCTGTTGCTCATTGATGCCATCTTTGGGCCCACAGTCTGCAAAGGAAGATTTCTGGAGTGTTCTGGTTCGCCCCAGAAAAGGACAACCCAACCATTCGGCACAAAACCCTGCAACACGAGAGGTAGCATACACCGTGTCACAATGCATCTTTCTAGTTTTCCGTCACCTACACGGACACTTACTGACATGCAAGTGGAAAACAATCTTTTGGCAGAACATCCAGCCTGAAGGCTTTTCTCACTGGCCGACATGGCTGGGCTGGTGGATGTTTGGAGCAGCCTAGCTCAGAGCATATTCCTGTGGTTGGTCAACCCCTTTAGACGTTGCGTCTTGGTTTAGGACTCGGTCACGCAGTGGTCACTCTTAGGTCACGCAGTTCTCAGATGCCCTGAACATTTGTTGAGTGCCCCGTGCTTCCTTTCCGTCTGTGCAGCAGCCCACAAACAACCTTTTGGGCACAAATCTCCCAGACCGATCGTGTACTTTGCCGAGTGTTTCCGGGTGTGGCCTGGAAAACAGGACTGCTCGATGTATCATCTTGTCCTCTCTCTTGTCGGAAATCCGCTCAAATGCTTCAGCGACACATTTGACATCCATTCTGCACGGAGTTTCGATTTCCGATCGTGCAAGGTTAAGTGAATCCATGGAGATTTGGGAACATTCAGGCGGAATTCCCCTTGTGACTCCTCTACGGATTATGAATGGTGCCCGGTGCCTTATTTTAACCTGTTACATCTATCTATATATATATATGCAACAAAGACTCATTCGACCCATTCATTCATTCCATCGCCACACCTCCCACTCCCACCCGCCCCTTTTGCGCCCACGGTGTCAGGAGCGCGCGGCGCCGGTGTCTCGGGGCCCGGTGGTGGTCAGGTGATCCGTAGCTTGGGTGGATCCGAAAGGCCACACGCGTCATCACCTGAACGGAGGCGCGTTCGAACGCGGCCTGGGGAGTGGTAGTAAGGTGGTTGATCATCCCAAAAAGAAGGGCATGATGGTCATGGTGAATTCGTTGAGGTCATGTCATTCCAACAAAATGGGAGGATGAAATGGTTTGTCTCCTTGAACCATTACATCAATTACATCATATCATCCAACAGGTCGGCGCATCGGGCGCCTCATGCGCCCGACCGGGAGTGTCCGACGTCCAATGGGCCCAACGGATGAGCTGACACCAAAGGCTCTATCCATGGTGCGAAATCAGCTGACTCTATCCACGTCATGCGGTTCTTCTCGGAACCGAGCCACACAAGAAGTCCAGTGTGCGCCGCAGCGCCGACAGCAGCTCGTGCTTCCGGCGCCGGGCCACGTCGGCAGCCAGGAGCAGCTGGGATCCAGGCACCTCGTCGAACAGAATGTCTGAGTCTAAGCTCAAACAAGTATACAATATGTTACAAGTGGTGTAAGACAATATGTTACAATCTTGCATATGCATACGTTAAGACATCTCTGTATTTTCCAGGTTTTCTGAAGATCGGGTGCCATTGGACGATCTTCGCAGCTGAAATTGGATATGTGCATCAGGAACAAATGGGAGCTGAAAGTCTGCTTTCACCCGCTTTCTTCCTTCTCATCCTCCCCAAATACGAATCTATTGAAGCACGCAAAAACCACCGCTTGCCATCACACCCCGTTGGCTCGGGATGAAAATCCTCCATCCGCCCACCTGGATCAGCGCCGGCGTCGACGGTGCATCTTCTCGGACGTCCGCTGCCACGCGCTCGCGGCGGCGGATCCACCAGGAGTGCATCGAGGCTGCGACCTGGTCCGTGGCCTCGCGGGAGGGGCCGGCTTTGGGAAGAGGCCGACAGGTCGCGACGGGTCGTGACGGTGCTTGTGGCAACCAGGGGAGGACGAACGGTGAAGAACCAACCATCAGAGGTTCAGCAGTTCAGCACCCAAAGTACTGGTTCAGTCGGACGGTCATTCGCCCCCTTTCTGGGAGGCCCTTGGGACATCCTTAGGTCATCATGCACTTCGGGCCGGACATGAGTCCCGAAAAGCTAGAAAGCCAACCAGCCAGGGCTGAAGTCAGTCTCATGGGGTCACATGCAGTCTTGGTTAAAAGAAAATCTACTTGATTCTACCATTCCAGAGGTGTCTATTGATGCACAAGTCCTCATGCATGTAGTGAATCTGTCTTCTTCACTATGCTGGCAACTCGAGGAATCGACTCTGGACCAAACCATACCCAAAAGCTATTGAAATGATCGTGAGACTGGTTGTTGATAAAACCCACGTCCTCCTCAATTGATAAAACCCAAGGATGACGTTGTGGGACTGGTTCTTGACTGATCCACAGAATGTCCAAAAGATGGTGATTGAACCCAACGTTTTTCTTGGCTGGGTACAGCAACCAAGGCACATTCCGCAGGCGGGCCAAGAAGGGCTGCATTCGCTGCGCCACTGTGAGATGTGGAGGATCAGGAGGGCGGCACCAAAGCTCCTCTGATCTCTTCTCAAGAAGAAAGCCCAGACCACATCTGAAGATGTTGGGTGTCCATCTACGCATTGCTCGAGAAGCGAGTGTTCTGAGGTTCCTTCTGGAAAAAGAAAGCTGGATTTGCGACATAGAACTCTATGCAGTGGGAGATCCATACTTTATCCGATGTGTTTCACGTGATATGTTCCATCAGCGTCGTCCTTTGGACTAAGTGTTCTTGAAAAAAAACATCAGTATCAAAAAGGGGAGACACTCAGCCAGTGGTCTTTAGTCTTACTATACGGGTTTGAGGTTCCCAAGAAGTGTTAAGACAAAATTTGGAACGTTTAAAAACCACCGTATACACAAATCATCCTAGATCCCTCCAATGCCACAGATGAGGGTGCCGCTACAGATCCTTGAGGGTGCCTATTCTGGTCTCGCGGGTTGCGTAGAGCTACACCAAGATGGCTGTATCACACCTTCTTTTGGTGGATGAAACTTCTCTGGACCGCATCTTCATCATCGGTACTCAAGAGTGGGGCATCTTCGCTTGCACGGCGGCGATTCCACTAGTCTTGGCAAATGGAGAAGGCCTCGAGACCTCAATTCATTGTAGTCCAATCATCTGAGTCATGCCTTCACGATACAAATGATACAGTATACTTTATGCAGGAAAGTCAGTGGCAAGGACCAAATTAACGTCGGTTTTATCATGCCTACATATGCCTACATGATCGATGCATTACTTTAAACTAATTCTAGGTGCGGAACTAGGATTAGAAACATTACGGATATTAGTTCAAGGATACAGGTGCAGAACATCCTAGGTTAGTTGCAGAACTTTCAGAGAAAGTTCCAGAAACATCTCCACAGAAATGGACACCTTATCACAGTTCTGTCTTTGTTCTCGCATGAATTCAGCGGGTGAACGTGAGTTCGTCTTGGTTCGCTGGTTCTGCGTGTCTGCCTCCTCCCTGTTTGCGATACTTCTGACTCTGATTCCTTGAACCCCTGTCATTGATTGATTGGAAGGGCAGCAGGGGCGTGGGAGACTTGTTGCAAGTTGTCTGCGATAGATGAAGTATCGAGCAAGCCTCACAAAATAGAGGACCTCAAAGTGAACCACTGCGACGCGCCTTGAAGGCGCCCGCAGGTTTTTTGAGGGCTGTCGGTGGTGGGGTAAGGGATTGAGCACATATACAGATTCATGAGATATAACAAGGAGCAAGGACGCTACTAGGGGCTCCTGGCATCGCTACTAGGAGCAAGGACGCTACTAGAAACAATGAATTAGAATCAAAACTAAATTTACTCCAACTCTTCCAGCAGTTTCCTTCTTGATTGAGTAATTGAGTTACCAGTAGCGATGCCCTTTGTTACTAGTAGCTTATTCTTGCTCCGGATCTTTTGCCGGAACCGCAGGCTGTGACGAAGGTTTCGGTCGGAACGCCGACGGTTTCGGTCGGGCATAGAGGTGCTCCCCACCACGTGAGATTTTCTTGGTTCGAACCGTCTCCTCCAGCTGCGCCAGGGGTGGAAGTCCTCACAGCTGAAGTCGACGTTGACGGGCAGAGGGGAGCTTGCGTAGTGGGAAAGATGGTGACTCAGCACATGGGCAAAAGGTGACTTAGCTCAACATGAACAGACCAATTAAAATTTCTAGACAAAGTGCTGCTGATATTGATCCTTTTCCTTTCTGCGTTCCAGAAATATTGAAGTGGCTTCCTAGGCCGAACATGCCAAGATGGGTCAAGGATGGTCAAGGGCTCATGTACATAATTGGTTCCTGTCCACGTCAATAAACACCTTCCCAGGATGTAGGTGCACCCCTAATCACTGTACTAGGTGATTCGAGACAATTCAGAATCCTGAATCAAAAACGAACTCCCTTCTCCAAGGCTTTTAGAAAATGACAAGGCTTTAGATCAACACCTTTTGTGTCCATCCCATAGTGAGACTCCGGATGTGTTGGTTGGCACATGTATCTTATTGTAGCATTGTAGAGTAGACTTCCACCCTTTGCTTACCTGACAGTTTATTGAACACATGGACAGCCTGGATGATTAGTGTGTGCGGCTTCATCACGTTGCCATGGTGCTCCGAAAAGCACCTGCTTGACCCATGACACCTGTCAAGCCCGGTTTTAACCCGGCCCCAAAGGTCCATTAAGGTAGGGTCAAAATTGTTTGCTCTGCGGGGCTGTGACATCGTCACAGTTTTGGTAGTCCCCCATTGGTTTCCCACTGTTTTAACCTTGGAGCTAGGGCAAGCCGCTTTTTTGCAGTCCCCTATCCTTTGCAAGGGTTTGGAGCATTCCCAGCATATGCATCGCAACATGTTGAGAGCACTTCACTTAGTTGGATGCCACCCTCGGTGACCCGACGTGCTCCGCGGATCGCGAAAGGGGCGATGGCTGGGGCGAAACGCTCGAAGAGACCCCCACCGGTCACGGGAGGTCGGAGAAAGGAACACCAACAAGTGCATCGCTTCGAACGTAACAAGTGCCTTACTAGTAACAAGGTAAGCTACTAGAAACACCTAGGAACACCTGGGAAAATCAATAACATGTGTCCACCCCGGACGTGGCATGGACGCGGGGGTCTTATCGCATGGACGTTGGACGTAGGGGGAGCCTTGATGGCATATCTTCGGATGCTGTCCGGGCTCCTCTTGTTCTGTTCCTAGATCTTCTCCTCCTCTTCCTCAGAGACTTCCGAAGTCCGCCCAAGTCCCTCCCGCGCGTCTGGCCTTGATGCCTCACCGCAAGAGCTGCAGAGGCAAAGCCGCTGCAGGTCTCACGCACACGTCACGAACACATCGCGCATGGCGGCTGGTCTTGCAGAAATCCCATGTCCAACCCATGGCGCGTGTCGCGACCCTCGAAGGCTTGGTTTTTCCCCACCATCGATGCTTCGGACTGCGACATCGTACGCCTGCCAGAAGAACGGGGATGCTTCGTGCCTGATTCATGTCCTCCGGCAGCTGTAGTCGATTTGCCATGCCCAGGCATGCATGTCGAAAGAGGCCCCAGCGAGGCTCCCAGCCTACAGCTTCGCTGAGCTAGCGCAGAGCTTGGGGTGAAAGTGCGCCAACAGTGTCGTGAAACTATCAGAGTGAGAGTGCAAGAAAGTGAATCTGTACCCATACACTCCATGTATTCAATTGTTGCATACATTTGGAGTGGTTTCAGGGGTATATGATGGTAAATATAAAGAATGGATCAGCTGTGGTGTGAGAATGACACCCCAATAAATTACTAAATCCGCAGCGCTTTCCGCACAACACACGGGACTTGCACCTTTCAAGGCCCCGTAGGTCTCCTCCAACAAGCGCAGGCAATGGGCATGAGGCAGGGCAGCCAGCGCAGGTGGGACCTGCCGATCCGAACCAAAAAGAACACCGTCAGGCCGCGTCAGCCGTGAAATTCCCAAGCTAATGAGTTCGCTGAGGGGGAGTTCCCCCCAGACCGGTCGGCTAACCGTGGCATATGCCGCCTGCACTTCGTTGAGTTGCACCGCCGCGGTCGCGGCGCACAACAGCAGGACACAGGCTGCTCGCATCGGTAGCGACGGTGCGAGCGAGCACAGCTGCGGAAACGGAGCGCCCAAACATGCAAGACTGGGTAAGTGAAGGCACAACTATATACAAAGAGTTCGAAACGGGTGGTCAGTGGGGAATAGATGAGGATAGGAGCGTCCATTCTAGGCACTTCTTTGTGGTGCATGACGAAATTGGACAAGAGGCAAAGAGCTCTGGGTTTTGCTTCAAACGGGCACCAAACAATATGCTTCGCATGCTGGAACCATTGGAGGCCTTTTTCAGAAGACCTGTGGAATCCAATCGCAGTCTCCACTGATCGAGAAAAAGGATTCGCTTCTCTCCAGCCGAGCATGTCCCCTTTGAAACATGGAGGTGCAAAAAGGTTCGTCCATCCAAAACCGTTTTTGTTTGAAGGGCCTGCCGGGCCCAGGGGGGTAGGACATAAGTAGGTTGAGAGCAACTGCAGAGGCCTACGGGTCAAACCGCCGCACCAACAGCACTGGCGCTCAAGGAGCTCTTCTTTTGGCGCAGCTAGCGACGTCCACGACCACGGCCACCTCCACGAGCACACAAGGAGTGAGGACAGAAAGCTCCCCCCCCGACTGAACTTCTCTCAAAGGAGTGTGCGAAATCAAGTCGACGTGAGTTTGGGAGGCCATATTGGGGTCAGGGTGGATGGATTGGGGAGAAAAGGCCCGGCCAAATGAACAGAAAGGCGTCTTCGCCTACCAGTCGGACTGCGTGAGCCATGGAACCATGGGTGCAGTCCCGCAAGCGGACAGTGATTCCATCCCGTTACAGGCCCTTCACCATAGGGAGGGAGGTTCTAAAAGGGGGCATCTTGTGCGTACCAGGAGCATCGAAGCTCGGGGTGTCCAATGGAAGCCCACAAGTATTGTAGGGTGGTCGTGTTCGGAGGCCCCCTTGGATGGTCTAGGTACAGACTGGAGAGGAACTGCCGGTGCAAATCATGTAGACTGTAGATGAATGAAACCCTCCATAGGGAGGATGTAATTAGTTAAACCCACCATTTGAACGGGTTTTACCATCCAAATGATGGAGCAGCTCCAAAACTCATCAACAGTCAAGCAGCTTAGCCTTGAAGCCCTCATACCGCTTCAAGGCTAAGATGCCCTAAACATTGGTAAACACTAAACCTCCAGTCACCGCCGTTGCAGTCACCGCCACAAACCGCTTTGGAGTTGTTGGACTGCCGCTTTCTCCAGCTCGCTCGCTCCCGCATCCGGCTCCCACCGCGTCCAGCTCCTTTGACAGCTTTCAGGCCTGTGACCTCAAACGAAGGCAGGTCACAGGGATGATGAAATGGTGACCAAATGGTGCAACCAACATCGACATGTCTGACTAGAGTCTAGTTTTGCTCACCTGTGACTTCTACACCACCAAATACCGAATCCATGTGACCGACCTTCTTCGTGACACCGTCACGCGGACCGGTCCGGACGGTCGATCCGCACGGACGGTCGTCCCACATGGGGATACACTCGTTCCGTCCCATCCGCTCCCTTGCGGTTTACACGACCCCCCTGTCACTTGAAGGAACAAAACGATGCAACTTGACAGAAGGTTCCAGTGTTTCTTCCGGAAGAATAGGTCACCCCCCAAGTAAACAGAACAGTAGACCCCCACTAATGATGTATTGGAAACCGTGCCACGGTCATCTATTTGGGGACCACGGTTTTTGTGTTTTGTGTTTTGGGATTTGAAAGGGTGTGATCGACCGTCCCACTCCGTCGCGAAGGCAACAACTGGTGAAATCGATCCCTAGCTGACGTAACCTTTATGAAAGCAGTTACGTAATTATGTGGTCCCGAAACATGTAGAAACGGTGTCCAATACATGATTAATGATTAGTGATTAGTGGGGATCTTCTATCTATTTGGGGGTCTATATAAAAATGTGCGTGTCCCTGAAGGGCCTACTAAGTAGTATTTGTTCATGTCCTCGAAGTTCTATGAACTTCAGCCCCGCTTCTATCTTCCCAGCGATCACGATGCTTGGATGGATTTGCCACTGGCTAGGCACTTCTGTGTAGCTGTCGGAGGTGTCTTGGTGTGTGGCGAACAAACCTAAAAATATCATATTGATTTTGATCCGGATTTCAATGATGATCTATCTTGTGGTGCCTGATGGCTCGTCTGATGGCTTTTTCCTGTGTGCTTCGCTCCCCCGGATTTGGCCGCTTCCGCCTGCTCTGCTTCTTTGGCGGTCTCTGCACAAAGCCTGGCGGCCACTGCAAGGGTTGAACTCCCCGGGACGGCTTCCCCTCAACATCATCGTGCATCAATTCATGTCATGTCGGCTTTTATTTTTTCGGGTACTCAGGGGAGGACTTCCCCGAAAACTTCTTGCAACGACCGTTTCTGGCGCACGTTGATGGCGCACGAACAATGGCTCTCACCGAGAAGGGTCTCCTCCATCGGGTCTCCGAACGACCGACTTCTTTCTCAAGTGATTTCTCGTCCATGGAAACGTTACTAGGCCATCGGAGTAATTATGTGATATAAGGAGAGCATGTTTTCCTTGAGAAGCACCTCCCCCTGCTTGAAGTCCGGGAGATAGTTCTCACCCGCGGGGAAACCAGGGTCTGCCGTGACCAATTATTCAGCTTGATGTTGGTGTCTCCGGGGTGTGGTAGAGATTGTAAAACTAATTATATGGACTCGCCTCAGAACTCCCGCAGCCCAAATTTGGGGGAAACCCGCTCTTTTTTACCACCACGGCCACGGGCCGTGGGGGTCTTGAGGTTTTTTGCTTCGGTTTGGTGGCGACGCCCATTTGCAATGTGGTTGATACTTCCGAAGATCACTTCCCCCAAAAAAGGAAGACTCCTCCGATCCATCCCACAGATGGCCGGGCGTACTGTCTGAGCTCCGAAAGCTTGCCGCCTCCGCCTGACGAGCCCCGCTTTGTGGCTGACCAGAAGCAGCTTGAGCAACTCCGGTTTCTTCAGCTCGTGGTATCCCGTGACGGAGCGTGTAATTGACTCATGTATGTTGTTTTATTCCGGGGGATGCTTTTTGGAGTCAAATGAAGTAAATTACATGATTCAACTAATCTAATGTGTTTGCTTATTACTCAATGATCTAATGGAAATCCGGAATTCCAATCAAATACTGCAGCGACTCCGGACATGTTGGTCCTTCAAGTATACACTCCCTGGAACTACCTTCGAAGTGGATGGCAGTGTGTCCAGTGGCCCCCGAAAGGAAGACCATGTTCCTCAACAAACCAGGGTCTTTTGGGCTTCCATGTGACTTCGTCCCAACACGTCGCTCACCGGTGTGGCGAAGCGGCGAACACCGGTGTACCGGACCAAACACCAGCTGTGCAACCAGTGTGTGTGTGTGTGTTTTACATCAGACTCCCATTCACAAGAAAATGGAGAAAGCAGGGAAGACATAACCAATTTTGGTGTGACACTGTTCAAAGACAACTCCTTTAAAAGTGTTCAAATTCACACCAAATTCACAGCGTTTGATTCCTATTGGATGTGTCTTCCAACGGATCTTGGGAAGATAGTTTTAAGATGTGTTAAGGAATCCTGGATTTTTCCCATATCCATCTGTGGGATGGCATCTTTGGGATGGCATGTTTAGGGGACTTCGCATGTTGACACCTCCACAATCATTCGGACACCAAGTTACTTGGTGTATCTCAAGACATACATCAGGTTGACTGCCCTCCCCTCACAGTTGCGTTTCTCGTGCCAAACCCCCACACCCGACACCCCTCTTGCGCCTTCTTTGGCGTCAGGATACCCCGCTGTCTCCTCACGCACTTCCACCTCCGCTTCTGCCTCCGCTTTCACTCCATCACCGCCGACTTTAGACACACTGCATCTTGAGTGGCACCTCAACAACAATGCAAAAACCATTGGAGAACCCGTATGGTTCGGTAGGATGCTCATTCAGGGCGTGCCAAAAAAAAGATGAACAGCAGTGCCGTGGCCCCAACAAGGGGGTTGGGCATCGCTGTGCGATGGAATCCCCCTTCATTTGTTACAGTGCCGTTTTCTTGGCATTTGATCGAACACCGTTGGGGGATTCTATGAAATATGATTACATTATAGAATGTCGTCATATGTTCCTCCCGGGAAAAGAAGAAAAAGCGAAGCGTGACAGGTCGTCATTTGTTCCCATCTTCCCATGAATTTCCAGATTAGAGCCTTGGAAGGACATGTAAGGACCACTCACCGAGCCCGGAAAATAGAACACCGACGACCTCCACACAGCTGCTACAACGGCGTTTCTCAGGAGGCTTCGTGCGCCTTGGGAGCGGCAGATGTGGACGATGTGGTTGACAAAAGGAAAAGGGTCTCTGAGGATTCGTCTCCACAAGGGTTTTACGGTTTTACATGGTTTTACCATGTTTTACCATGTTTGACCTCTCTTTATTGTTTTTCAGGGTTCCCATCGTTTTACACAGGAAAGCACATTCTTACACATTCCATGGCGACTTACGCAAAGAACTCTTCATCGCGTGTTTTGACCCTTGCACATATGGGGGGGATCCTGGTTGATGAATCCGTCAAGAATACTGCTTCACCACTCCCAGCTTTGAACACTGCTTTGGAGGCTTTGGAGGCTCACTTGGGTGATTGCAGGTTTCTCATCTTTCTTTTCCTCGTCCCATCCAGCAAATGGATCATGAGCGGAAAAAAAATAATCCCAATTTGGTTCGACCCTTGGCATGGAACTTGGATGATTCATTCAGTATGACCTTAGTAGTCGAGCTGGTGGCTTGATGAGTCGTGGAGGTTTCTGATCATCATTAAGAAAAAAGAAGACATGATGTCCATCAACCTCTCAGTCTTCGAGCTGTCGTGGCTGAGAATTGGTCAATTGTAAAAAACGTCCAGGACCGTCCTCGGACTGGATTCGACTGGAGTCCTTGAGTAGCTGAAGTCGTGTCCCCTGAAGTCGAGACGCATTTTCCTGGAAAAGCTGGAGCCTGGTAGAATCTCCTGGACGAGGAACACGAGGTAAAGGGTATGTTCGTTGCGAGGTGAAGGGTGTTTGGTCCTTCTACCCTTTCTACCCTTTCTACCCTACTTGTAGCTCTTGCTAAAACAAGGCTGTGGGCAAACTTGAGTCACACTGGCCAGTTTGGATGGCTTATCCCTGACAATGCCGTCGGTTGGCCAAACAATGATCCGTCTGTGTCAGTGTTCTCTCGGAACCAAGTCAGCCCACCCCCCGGTCTGGACTTCCTGAAAGTGGTCAGACTAACGTAGACTCATGATTCCTAAAACCCAACGAGGAATTGTAGAACGTTTTCGTATTGTGGATTGACCATATAATCAGACGTATTGCTACATATTATACTACCCCCTGGTGAGTTAGGAGTTGTGCCAGTTATGAGATAAGCTGTTTGTTGCACAAGTCCTGGCACACGTGTCTGCGAAACGTTGACTGAAACCATTCAAAAAGCACATGAGATAGGAGTTATACTCCTTAAAACGTTTTTTGGGGGGGGGCGGGGGAGTGCCCCCAATTCCCCTCTCACCAGTGTCCCCTTTGGAATACATCATTTCAAAGAGATAGGCTCAGCTACCCTCTGGTGTTCTTGATTTTGATGGTAGCATGATGAGATGGGAGTTGTGGACACACTTGGAAACACATGAGATGGAACTTTGAAATTTGCACAGTCACTTCACAAGTCCCAAATCACTAGTGGATAGTGTACATCATATTACTAATCCCGAGTACCTATTTAAAAACGGACCCCAATTTAAAAAAGAACATGTCGGATCCCCCTAAATACGGTTTATATGTGTTTTTAAATTACCGCCCTTTCAAGCCGCTACTAAGCTACCAACATGGCCGGCTTTGGAGGGGTTTTTCTTATTAGGTTCCAAAAACAGCCGTAACTGCCCACCTCTGCCCACCTTTTTGCATTTTTAAAACGAGTTTAATAAATGATCTTATATAAAATATTCCTGGGTTACTTTTTGGTTTTGAAACTCTTTCCAGGTGACCCTATTTTGGACCACCCCGATATCAGGGACCCCCTATTTAAAAAGATAGCGACCGAGGTTTCCTTATTAGGGGGGGTGGCTGGGAAGAATGCGCCCTATGAGGCGCACAGCTGTGATAAAGATTGTCAAACGTCCAAACCATTTCTCCATCCCGCACTAGCACGCTCAACTCAAGCCGAACGCGCTGTACACCTGACAGTGGTTTCGGAACGCAAGTTTGGACGGCTTGGTTTTCATGTGCTAAGTTAGCTAGGTTAGCTAGGTTTAACGTGAACAACGCCGGCCTACAAACCATGCCACAAAGCTTTTCAAAAAGAAATCCGGTCCTGGTACACCTAAGGTGTTCCTTGGATCTCGGTCGACGGTCCATGAACTGAATCAAGCGCGTCAGCTCCAGAAAAGTGCTGGCGCTGAAGAGCGCCACGCCGTACGTGAGCCATCCACTGCAGGGCGCATCACGTTCGAGGTGCACCCTGCACATGGTGTTGGACATCCTGTCCCGCCAGGTGGAAACATGTTTCGAAAGTCATGAGCCAACTCTCCATGTTCACGCATTGATACAGGGTAACCGGTTCGAAACAGTCCAAGCCTCACTCTTCCACTCATCGACACACTTTTGTGGTCCACTGAACTTTGTGAAGTCTGTTTCAGGCAGTGGCAGCCCTACCGAGAAAACTTTAGGCTAGAGACTGTTTTGCGCTACTCATACATATGGTGACCTGTCCGACATCCGCGGGCTTGCCACAGCGACCAGGTCAAGGCAAGAGCAACACAAGCTGAACTGCAAGATTGCACATTTGGCAGCTGTGGTGTGTCGAACGGTCATTTCTTCGGAGTTTGTCGAGAGATTCTATCAGGTTAAGTTTGGACAAATCAAGTTTTGACAGAAGTCTTGTCGCTTCATGTAGTTTTGGGCCCAGACATTGCAACTAGTGACTAGGTATAGTCACCTGGCCCGATGTCTGTGCCCACCTGTTGCTCACTGTATCACACATGCACTTTTCAAATACACTCGGCCTTCCATTCGTCGACACACTTCTGCGCTGCCTCATGTGAGACAAACTTAATTCGCGCCACGCCATGATGCGCGCGATCTGGCTTTCAGTCTCACGGGCATCGTTGGTGGATGAAGCTTGGCCAGAGCAACCTTGAAAGGTGCAGGAACAAGAGTTGGATACCGTTTGCTTTACACGTGAAGCCCAGGCTCCCTTGCAGCGAAATCTTCGATACCATGTAGGCCTGGGGATCTTGGTGGGCCGCTCACGCTTGGCTGTCTGAACCTGCAAAACGCGAGTCAATGATAGCAGTTTGACGCAGTTTGCGTGGAAGGTTTGCGCGTTGTAACTGTTCCTCTGAAGCCCGCCTGAACTGGTCGCAAACTGTTCAGACTTCTTACAACCTCAGTGTGGGTGCTTAATGGGTCCGTAGCTTCGTTGCGGACTCGCAAGAACAATGAAGGCAAGCAGCGGCCAGTGCAGAGCAGCAAGAAGGCTCGACCATGCGCGATCTCAAAAGCCATGACGAGGTGACTGCCTCAAAGGCCAACATTGTCCAGGACAGAACATACCATGCTAAAAGTTTCAGATGCTGCAGGTGGCTATGCCCTGTAGAATGCAGACAAGGCGCTGAGAGGAAAGAGCGGGACGATCGGGCTTGTACTTTGAGCACGGGAGCTGCAGCGTGGCTAGCGAGCTGATTGTCTCTCACTCTGTCAAGTTTCCAGTGGTTTTGTTCTGCGCGCTGCGTCGAAGTATGTGATCGTTGACGCATTGGGCTCAGGATTGCCGGTGTTCTGAGAGAACAGGCGCGCGCGCGCGCGCACACGGTCAGGACTCTTTGTGAGAGAAGTGTATGTGCGCTTGTGTGTCTGCACGTGCGCTTGTATCACTACAAACTACAGACGCCATCGACAACACACCAACACATTTACTGCGATAACCTCCTCGTTCTGAGAGGTTTCCTCATGTTCACATACTTCTAGTCTTCACTGGATTGACGCTACCTTCGTCGGAGGTTTTGATACAACAAACTTGCAGGCTACCTGCGAAGCAAGTCGCTGAGAAACTCTTTGGCGACATCGATGCATTCTCTGGTCTCCATTCGGCCTCACCTGAGCAGGTCAAAACGCTCATTTCTCAGAGCACCCGCTTCTCCCACATCTGCGCAGTTCCTTGCGCATTTCAATTCGTTTCACCTCTCACAAGTTTGGCATTTCGAGTCGACGAAGTTATCCCTTGAAGTTACGCACGGGATACGAGCAACACTGACTCAATCAAAAAGAGTGATAGGCTCAAACTGTTAAGTTTTATATATAATACGTTGCGATTATTCTTGCGCTCCTACACGCTTTCTTCGGCTGAGGTGCTGGAAGCGAGTTGGCAAAAGCCATCCCACCTCTGGGCGCAAACCCTCAAAGCCAAGGTCTGCCCAGTAGACGAGCTCCAAAGGACACGCTTGCCGACGGCCGATGAGAAGCAGCATGGCGACGCTGTATAGCAGGTTCTTTGCTACGACGACGAACAGAGCTGTTCAAAAGCATTTTCTGCGGTGGTTATTGTCATTAGTTACTTTCTCATTCATCATATTGCGCTTCCAATCGGAAGAGGTGCAGCTATTCAAGCACGCAGCTACCGACTGCTGTGGAAATAAAGATTGTCATATCGGAGAAATCGGATTTCTCTCTGCAAACGCCTGCAAAATGCCTGCGCATGGCACGGAAATGCGGCGATATCTTCAGGCACTCTCAAAAAACGATAGCATTCGCTTCTGCAGCATGGGATTGGGTTGTTTCCTCATGAGTGGGGCGGAGACAATATACCTGTATCTTCCAAGTATGGAAACTGAATGCCTCTTGCATGGTTTTATCGTTGAACCTATATGTATAAAAAAATATTTATATATATATATATTTGAAAAGGCCGTTTGGTTTGCATTGTTGCAAGACCTACGTATAAGAAACCTGCAACTCTGTAAGATCTCCCAAAAAAGAAAAATACGTCAGTCTAGTCTAGCCGGATCCTATTGCGTCCAGCCTTTCGGGTGATCACTACTTAATAAACAAGAAGCCCCCAGTGGGTCGATTCGGAGCCGGATCCTACTACGATCATGGATTGAACTCCCGCCCAGCTGCTGGGTGAACGTGTCATTTTCCAAAAATTATCTGGCCGATACACATCCAGACAGGCACGCTGCTTGATATCTGAGTTTCCGATGATCAGCCCCCTACTCAGGCTACAGTAGGATAAGACTTCTACACACAAGACATCTAAAACTATCTACAAGCTTTTGCGATTCCTGGGCTCCAATGTGGCTGAGAGGTTCACCACAAAAAAAGCATAGGGTTTGGGTCTTTGGACAGAGACAGCCGCCGAAAGTCAAGCTGATATTTCACAATGTGACTCTTCAGCAGGACAACCGTCATTTGATTTATATACCAGGCAAATTTTTCGCATGAAATCATACAAAGCACCAGGCATAAACGTAAAATGCAACAAGATAACCTGAGTCAGTCTTGCGCCAAAGAATTTATTGGAATAACCCTTGAAGAGACCAATCTAATAAATGTTCAGGGCAGAAAACGTATGCTCAAGGGATCCGCTCACCCAATGAGAAGAACAACATATTGCTTGCACGTAGAAAACCCGCTCGGGAGAACGCCCGCTCAGTGGAAAAACGTTCGCTTAGGGTGAGAACGCCCGCTCAGGTGGAAAACGCCCGCTCCGGGGGAGAACGCCCGAACGCCCGCTCAGGGGAAAAGCGTCCGCTCAGGGGGAGAACGCCCGCTCAGGCGGGAAAACGCCCGCTCAGGGGGGAACGCCCGCTTAGGGGAAGAACGCCCGCTCAGGGGAGAAGACCCGCTCAGGGGAAGAACGCTCACTCAGGAGAAAAACGCCCGCTCGGGGGAGACCGCCCGCTCAGGGGAAGAACACCCGCTCAGGGGAGAACGCCCGCTCAGGGGAAAACCGCCCGCTCAGGGGAAGAACGCCCGCTCAGGGGGGAACGCCCGCTTAGGGGAAGAACGCCCGCTCAGGGGAGAACGCCCGCTCAGGGGAGAACGCCCGCTCAGGGGAAGAACGCCGGCTCAGGGGAAGACGCCCGCTCAGGGGAAGAACGCCCGCTTAGGGGAAGAACGCCCGCTCAGGGGGAGAACACCTGCTTAGGGAATAACATCCGCTCAGGAAAAACGTCTGCCTGAAGTAGAACGACAGCTCAACAAAAACAATCGGGCAGAAAAACTAAACGCCCCTTACAAACCTGCATGATTTAATAAAACGAAAGATGTGTTTGTCCTTATAAACAAAAAATGTCGTTTTCCAGATATCCTGTGTCACATAAAGTTATAAATATTTAGCAATCCCGGAATCCCGTGGCAATTAAATTGATGAATATAATAGATATTATATATTATAAATATGTGTCATTTCCTGGATCCAGTGGGAATTAATTACATGTTATAAATATTTGGCATTCCCGGAATCCGGTGGCAATTAAACTATAAATGTTATAGATATTATAAATAGTATATATAGATATTTGTCATATCTAATAGATGTTGGGCCTCCAAATTTATAGATATTATACATATTTGACATTCCCGGGATCCCGTGGCAATTAAATTCGAAAAAATTACAAATATTTGGCATTCCCGGGATCCCGTGGCAATTAAATCTATAAATATTATAAATATTACTAAATACTTATAATACTTAAAATATCGAAAAGGCCCGAAATCTAAAAATATTCTAAATATGTTTCCCGGGATCCCGTGGCAATTAAATCTATAAATATTATAAATATTATACATACTATTAAAAAAATTATAGATATTATAAATATTATAAATATTATCAATTTTTGAAAAATTTATAATATTTATAATGTGTATAAATGTCGGGCCTCCAAATTTATAAATATTATAGATATTGTAAATAGTTGGCATTCCCGGGATCCCGTAGCAATTAAATTTATAAATATTATAAATAATGTAAATATTTGAAATATGTATAATATTTATATATTTTGGGCCTCCAAATTAAAAAATATTACAATATATTATAAATATGTGGCATTCCCGGGATCCCGTGGCAATTAAATTTATAAATGGTATACACATATTTATAAATTTGGAGGGCCAAAAATTATAAATATTCGAAATATTATAGACATTTATAATATTTATGATACGTATATATTTGGAGGCCCGAAATTTATAAATACTATAAATATTGTTAATGCTTATAATATTTACAGATTTAATTGCCACGGGATCCCGGGAATGCCAAATATATATATATATATGTTTTTGTGTTTAATTGCCACTGGATCCCGGGAATGCCAAATATTTATAATATGTATAATATGTATAAATTTGGAGGCCCGAAATTTAGAAATATCATAAATATATACAGTGTTTAGACATTAATATGTGTAATATTTATGAATTTAATTGCCACGGGATTCCGCAAATTAAAAACATTTAAATATTGTTTATATTTATAAATTTGGAGAACCAAAATGTATAAAGAAAAGTGCATAAACAGTCTTCGACACATAGGGCGTGTTCTTCCCTCTTACGGGGGTGGGGCGCGTTTTTAAATAGGTGGACCGGATTACTGACCCGTCGTACGGTCCCCCTCACGCGACCGACGGGCGGGTCGCGCGATCGAGCGGAAGCTTCGGTCGCCCTTCCCAACGCCGCCGTCTCTCCCGAACCGGGGCGACACCACCTCTCCTTGGCTACCCCCGGCTATCGGAAGCCCTGGGAAGCCCAGTAGAGGGACCCGAACATGTTCTTCGCCCGCCTGGCAGGAGGTGCAGAAATCTTGGTTTCCCAAGGTTTCGAAGGTCATCTGCACCGGCAACTCGGCCGCCTCGTGGAACGGACGAACGCCGGCGAATCCCGGCGCACCCGGGCGCGGAGTTGTTGGGTCTCGGCGACGCTGGGTGGTGTCCAAAACTCCCTGGTTCTTAGTCTTGGGGAAAAATTCAAGAGCTGCTGTCAGACTCTACACCTTGACAATCACCATGGTCCAGAATTCTTCAAGGCCACATGTCAATTGGGCTGTTTAAGATTCTTGCATCGGGGGGGGGGGGGGGGGTTTCAGGAGCATTCTGCATGTATTTACGTCCCGCCCAGTGGAAGAAACCACCATCCGTTTGTTTTCATTGACAAAGGAAGCAGTCTAGAAGAGCAGGTGTGACAGTATGATCCCAGAGAACAAGGCCCAGTGCGTTTTAGTTCAAGAAGCCCCTGATGGATAAAAGCAAGTGTATTCAAAAGGCTGGTGGCTAGAGAGTAAGACACCTTACCCCCGCCACAAGGAAATAAAGCAGGGACCTCAGCAAGTTCCAGCCCAAAGTCTGCAAGTAAAAGAACACGCCAGAGGGCAACAGTCATGAAACAACCAGTGCCATGCCAGGAAAATAGTAACTGATTGAAGCTGTTAGTGAGTTCTCACTGTTAGTGAGCATGTCGTTCTCACTGCCCTTCGCAAAACCCGCCCAAGCGCTCTCCGCCTTCAGTCGGCTTTGAATCTCGCCCAGCTCCCCATTGAGCTCTTCTCCGTTGAGCTGAACGAGGCGCCAGCCAGGTCGCACACCAGCCTGGCCGTGAAGCGGAGCAACTATACCCTCCATGCGAAGAGAAGAGAATGTTGGGGGCTACAGCACTCATCCAGTGGTTTCAGAGGTGAGACATGGCACGGGCACCCCGTTCGATGTCTATCCGACAAATGGGGATCCAAATCGACCAGCGACATTGGGGAAAGATTGGAAAACAGTGAAGCTCTGATGAAAAGATATGAAAAAAAAAAGAGAGAAGGGGGCAAGTCACGCTGCAAATTGAATGCTCTATGTTTGGCAAGTCCCAAAGACAGCAGAGTCCTTTCGTGAGATGTCAATCTATTCTCCATGTCTTTTCGATTATTGAAGCCTCCCAAAGGCTCCAAATTGCACCCAGCTGAACCTTGGCATGCTTTCGAAAAAATACACCTCCTTTCAACAAGATCTTCAAGCCTACTATTATATTGCTATAATATATTGTAGTATATAGATAAGTCTACTGCCTGACAACCATGCCAAGTGGCCTTCATGGCAGGTTTGCCTTCTGAAGTCTTTAGCACCACATAGCCACTGCCTGTGGCACTTCTATGGATGCCCATGGTCAAGGCAAAAGCACATTCTTGTCCAATCAGCAAGCAACATTCGCAAGTGCCGCAAGTGTAAAGAGAGCAGCAATTTCACCCTTGAAATTGCAGTAGAAAATGGAGCTTGACACCGTTTCAACAACACCCATCTTATCTCCCCCGCTGAAGTTGCATTCTTAGATCAAGACTCTTCAGACAAGGTATCGTTGCCTTATGATCTCCAGCATAGGCCACTATATCAAGACTGATCCGGGATGATGTGTGTTCCCAAAAAGGCTTCAAACGCAAACTCCACCTTCCATGCAAGACCCGAATCCATCTCACACCCACAACTCCCAACTTCTCAGGCGCCTTTGGTTGCTGGTGTCACACCAAAGGGCCGTGCAGAGAAGGTCACCTGCGGTGTTAATCCCAACCAAAGATCAACCATCCATCATCCGAAGGCTCTGCCTAGAGCCCAGACATGACCTCTGTTTTGACATGAAGTTTGACCTTATTTTGGGTGGTTGGTGATCAAAAAAGAGGTCATAAACAGGTTGAAAGGCTCTACACTCCCTGAAAGGGCCGTGATGTTTGGGACCGATAAACAGGATGACCATGAAATCCGATAAACAGGTGGAGTTCACTCCACGATCTTCCATGATAACCATGATGATTTCAGGATTTCGGGGAGGACTCCTCTGAGCTCGACTCTCGAACTGAGCTCAAACTAAAAGACTCTCATGTATACTCATCGCTGGACCCCTTCCGCTTCAAACTAAAGAATCTTGAAACTTGTCCAGGCTCCCCCTCACCCTCCATTTCTCCATGCAAGGCACGCTTTTCGATCTCGGCGATTTTGCTCGCCCCTCCCCTAAAAAAGGGGTAAAATGGGGGTTCTGGGGAGTTCATGTTCATCAACCACCTCGTTGTTTTTTCTTGGCTCTTGAACATTTGTGTTGAGCCTTTGTCGTTTTTCTGGGGTCTTGTTATGCGTGTTTTTGGGTCATAACTTTCACTATCATTGCTATAATTCAACGAGGTGGATGATTGTTTAGGTTGTTGGGTTTTGTTTTGTGGTGTTTTTTTTGGGTGGGTTTTGGGTTTATATTCCCATAATGCCAGTTTCATCATCCTCTCCATTTCTTATAACTTTTGGCTGTTCTTTCCCTTTTACTTTGTTTTGATGTTTGATGCTTTCCTCGTGTCGTTTGACTTTATACTTGTTTATGATGCTTTCGCACACCGGACATACTAATGTTTGTTCATTTTTATGATAGTAGTATTGTCTGGCATACTCTCTGAATTTATCTTGTTTTTTCTCCCTGTATCGTTGCTTTGCTTCCAGACATAATTTACATTGCTTACATTCATTTTGAAATAGTTGAGTGGTTGAAAGACCTTACACTTGGAACATTGCTTTTGTCAGTCATTGTATCTCTATAAGTTTAAGGGGTTATGTCTTTAAATGTGTTTTAGAGGGTTCTCTTGTTGTGGGGGTTTGGGTTTAAAGGATTAGTTCATTGTTTAATTAAAATGTTATGAATTAATCGTGCTTATGCTTTCCATGTTCCTATTCCATCCCACCAGTGTTCAATGACCCTCATGTGTGTTAGGCACGGTTTGTTTGTATCGTTTAGTTCATCCATCCCTATTGATAGAAGAGTTAGGTTTATAATCATAGCATTGAAGTCTCAATCACGGTTGAGTTCCTTACCACAAACAATGATGACTTTTTTGTCCGTGAGGTTTTCATACATTGTTTTCATAATGTCAAGCCTCACGAACGAAAAGATTAACATACCGTTTACTCCTTCATCCTATCAATCACTTTGTGCCAGAAGGCATCGCCGTCCTCATCATCAGGTAAAGACATAGGATGACATCTAACGAATTCTCTTGTCTCTTCATCTTCTTTTTCTGTGTGTTTTCTTTCCCACCCTTCATCCTCAGTATCACTTCCAAAGTCAGCATATAACCCTAAATTTTCAGAAACTGAACTCAAATCTGCAATTTTACGCTACTCATTGTCTCTTACTATATATAGGTATTGTTTCTTTAAGTAATTGTGCTGTCTTGTTTAGATTTCGGGTTCTGGTTGGTTTTCCTTTTTCCTTTCCTCCTCTTCCAGTTCCTTTATCACTCTATCTATCTCGTGTAGTCCTTCGTGTTCGTTTCTTCCATTTGCCAAGTTCCTCAATCTCTCAAAGTCTTTTACGCCTTTCCTCTCTTCGGGTGGTAGGCTTTTGAGGTGTTCCTTCATCTCGTTCAAGTCAAAGTATGTATCCTCCTCTTTTTCTTCACTGACATCTTGTTCCAAAAAACATTCTCATTCTCGCCTTCTCCAATTCTAAGAGTGTGTTTTCCGTAGTTTGGAATTTCATCTGTCTCTTCCCGCACTTCCCACACATATTCACATATGTGTTCAACAAATAAGTCCAGTTCGGTTCTTTCCATTCATTCAAGGAAATAACTTCAGTCATTATCCGACATCCACAGTCAAATTTAGTCATCTTTACTCTCTTACTTTTATATATCATTTTGTCTTTAAGTATATTGTTTATTCTTTAAGAACATATTTAAAATCTAAAACTATAATAATGGCACGAAGATTAACAAAAGAACAAATAATAAGCAATGTCTATTACGATTTGGAAAAGGGTTTCGGGTCAATCCAAGACACCCTAAAACAAGCAAAAGAACAAGACCCGTCCATCACGAGGGTAGATGTGGAAACCTTTATGAAGAAACAACCCAACAAACAGATTAGAGGATACAGAGGTTCAAACTCATACACCGCTCCGTTCTCAAGGTTTGAGTATCAAATTGACATAATGCATATGAAGCCTTTAACGAAAGTTCCGGAGACAAAAATACCAATGAAGAATTGCGAGCCACCCTATGCTTTAGTCGTTATAGATATATTCAGTAAGATGGGCGACGTCGTGCCTATGAAGCAGAGAGACAGAGAAACGGTCTTACCAGCGTTGAAGCAAAGTTTCAAGAAGACTGGTTTTCAATTGTCAATATACAGCGATGACGACGGAGCATTTCAAACAGTAGTCTCAAAGTTCTTTAAAGACGAAGCCATCAATCACATCATCACAAGAACACACGCCAATGTCGTGGAGCGTTTCATCAGGACGCTCAAAAATATGATACACGACAGGGTCAGATTTACTAAGGCAGGATGGGCGAGTATGCTTCCGGCGGTCTTGAAGAAATACAACAGCACCAAACATTAATCCACAAAACTCACACCCAACGAAGCCCACGATGACAAGAACCATATGGATGTAAAGGTAAATCTGACAAGAAGAGAAAAGAACACGAGGATGTATGAGGAGATAAAAGAAAACGACGCAGTCAAAATCTTCACCAAGGGAAAAGGCAACTACACCGACAGAAAAGAATACAATAGCAAATGGTCTAAAGAAAACTACACAGTCAGGAAGATAGAATACGACACGACGGGAAACAGAACCTTTCAACTGGAAGGATTGACTAAACCCTTCCTTCGCCACAAGATACTAAAGGTTTGATATAATATCATAAATAAGTTCTTCGGGTATTCCGTAAAGTTCATCTTGTGTTTTCTTCCTTTGTTCCTCCCATCTACCTTTACACGGAAGTCTCTGTGCGGTTTCTTTGTGTCTCTTACCTACCATACTATTACAATCTTTTTACATAAGGGTCCGGGTTTTCAACTCTTTAGGTTGGTCCATAATCTTGTCCGCTTCCTATATTCAAAACCATACTTACAATAATCCACATCATAATAATCAAAATTGTTCATAAAGTCCTGTTCCTTCAAAAGTCCCGTCTGCGGATTTTCTATGAAACATATTCTCGGTTGAAAGTAGTTAATGTGTTCAATAGTTTTCCTTACGATGCTATTAGCATAATCTATGTGTCTAACTCCCGTGGTTTTTGCTCTGCTATATTCAGTGCAAGGAGGCGAAACCCAAATGAAATTATGTCAAAATGTTTCTCATACGTTTTATATTCCCATTTTAATATATCTTCGTTGATGTGAGCGTTCTTCAAATCTAACGATATGACACTAAAACCGAATTCACGGGCAACTCTACCAACACTACCTGTTCCACTAAATAACTCCAATGGCTTCACATTAAAACTCTATAGATGTTAATATGAACTTATCCAAGTTCACAATATCCCGTTTCAGTATCCTTAAAAAAATTGTAAAGTTCGAATGTTGTTTCCTTCGGTTGTTTTATCTTACCATCGTTAATCCTATGCGCATGCTGTCTCCTCTTATCATCCCACGAACCCGCGGGTCTTCCTATCTGCTTCTTTTCAAAGATTTTAACTATCCTTTCCTTATCATCCTTCTTCTCCTCCTTTTTAGGTTCAGTGAGTTTCTCCTCAATGGTCTTCAAAGTCTCCATTATGGTTTTGATGTTCTTATTACATCTGTTCAGTTTGTTTGTCAGTTCTGACAGTTTGTCGGTGTTCTCATCCATATCACTCATATAATAAATATTATCTATATATAGATCTTTTTATTGAAATGTATTTGTATGTTGATATATGTTTATCAAATCTTTCCCCTCAAAATCTATTCTTTAAAACTTCTATTTTAATCAATATCGTGTGCAAGCCCCTGCCACCTCCCTTGTCGTTCTTTCACCTCACCTCAGAGCCTCTCTGATCCTGACTCCCTGTCTGATCTGTCTGTCCCGCGGATCGCCTCCACCCGTTCGCCGGGCTGCGCCGGCGCTTCCGTTTCGCCCTCCTCAGCGGTCGACCGCCGCTCGGCGGCGGCGGCCTGTTGCTGCCGCTCCTCGGTCCACACCGAGAGTGAAGAGCCATGAAAAGCCGTGACGAATCCACATTGAAGTGTGTGTGTGTCACCCTTGGAGTCATAGGGATGCTTTTGCATTTGTTTATTTTACAGCAGGGGGTGCAAGCAGCCCATCCAGTCTTGCACCAACGAAGACACTGGATGTGTGCTGGTGAAATCAATCCGGGACGCCGGATTGACGTACCTGCTTGGAGAGAAACCTACTTAATGGACAAGCTGTTCCACTTCTGTGTTTTGCAGTAAGCGTCTAATGCAGCGGTGCTTCACCTCAGACTGTGAGCTTGGTTTTCTGCACGCACGTCGTCACCTTGTCGGTCGTTCGCTCGGCGATTTTCTTTTGGAGCTGATGGTACTCTACTTCCTTTCTAGGTCCTCTATTTCCTTTCTATGTTTCCTCACCTGGTTTTTCAGGATTTGGGTCTCTTAGGCTGGCGAGTGGCACCGCATTCAGTTCCGTACACAATATCTCAAGTGTGTTTGGCCTCGTGCCAACCCGGGATGAGCCCGCAGAGTGCCTCCCCTGGACCCGTTGAACGGGTGTACGTCGAACGTATCCATTGCCCGGATACAGAGCAGCTCGCAGCGAGCGTAGGTGGCCTAGGCCGTACGTCCGATGATTTTTGCCCCATCTTTGGAATTCCAAGTTGGCTTATGCCTTTACGTGACCGCAGCGGTCCAAGCTGGCTTAATGCCTCAACGTGGTCAGAGCGACCGAAGTACTTTTAAGGTTCATTGGAACCTGTCGTGAGCTTAGTCCCCCCCTCCTCCCCCTTCCCTTCCCCTTTCTTTCTTTGCTTTCTGGTGTTTTCCTGAATGGAATACTCAGGATCTCCCCTTTCTTTCTTTGGTGTGTCCCTGGATGATTGTTCGTAGCTGGGAACACCTTCCTTTCTCTCCTCTCCCTCTCTCTCCCTCTCTCTTTCTTTCCTTCTCTCTTTCCTCTCTTTACCCTCTTCCTTGGGTGTCCCTGGATGCTTTCGTCATAGCTGGGAAGGCTGGGAACCCTTTTCCTCTCTTCCTTTGGTGTGTCCCTGGACGCCTGTGTCGTAGCTGGGAACACCTTCTTCCCCTTTCCTTTCTTCTCTTTCTTTCTCTCTTCTCTCCCTACCCCTCCCTCCCGTCAGGACCTTAGTGTGGGTTGCTACTAGGGGCTCCTGGCCTTACTACTTGGATGCTACTTTGGTGCTTCTAGGGGTTCCTGGCCTCACTACTAGGCGCAAAGAGATGCCTCCCCTCGGGGAGGCGTGTGTGTGTCACCCTTGGAGTCATAGGGATGCTTTTGCATTTGTTTATTTTACAGCAGGGGGTGCAAGCAGCCCATCCAGTCTTGCACCAACGAAGACACTGGATGTGTGCTGGTGAAATCAATCCGGGACGCTGGATTGACGTACCTGCTTGGAGAAAAACCTACTTAATGGACAAGCTGTTCCACTTCTGTGTTTTGCAGTAAGCGTCTAATGCAGCGGTGCTTCACCTCAGACTGTGAGCTTGGTTTTCTGCACGCACGTCGTCACCTTGTCGGTCGTTCGCTCGGCGATTTTCTTTTGGAGCTGATGGTACTCTACTTCCTTTCTAGGTCCTCTATTTCCTTTCTATGTTTCCTCACCTGGTTTTTCAGGATTTGGGTCTCTTAGGCTGGCGAGTGGCACCGCATTCAGTTCCGTACACAATATCTCAAGTGTGTGTGTGTGTGTGTGTCACCCTCCGTCCCTAGGAGGTTGTTTTTTCGAAAGGTGTCCCATTGCTTGTAGATGTTGCAGGGGCGTGCAGCATCTGTGATCTACTGCGCGCAACGAAGCTAAGATCACAGATGGGAAGGGATCAAGGACGCTTGATCCTGCACCTGCTCGACAACACATTGACTCCACTGGTTTCCCTTGCCACACACCCAAACATTTCGGCCGCTCCAGCGTCGCACTACCACCGCGGCCACGACAATATACATGCATGCATGCCGCCAACAGCTGCACCTCTCCACCACGTCCCATCAACCTCTTCCCTTCACCAACGCATCTTACACAACACACTTGCGCCCCCACCCAACTTTACAGTCTCCACATTCCCCTACACGGACATGCAACCCTCACCCCGGCGGGTCCTATTACAGCTCTACACAACACTCACTGCACACCCACTCAACTCACCATCCAACCGAATCATCCAGAAGCAGCACTCGGACCAGAGGGCCCATGGTGGCACGCTATAGGCTCGGCTCCCTGATTTACTGAGACAGTTTCCTGTAACACACAGCGGTTTTTGTAATGTTTTTGGACAACTTGTGATGCTCCTTTCCACCCTGTACACAATGCCGTCAACCGTCAGACTTTTCTGCCGTACAGAAACATCATACAAGACTTGTATTTTTCCACTTATATTTGATGTCAAGTTTTCATACTTACTGATCTCTTGCTATGCCATTGAACATGGCAGACTGCACCGTGACGTTTTACCTATGATTTCATTGCTGTTGACGGTCCAGTTCTTTCCAGAACCCACTCACGTTCTCATGGTCTTACCTTTTACTTCCTGAATATGTTATTCGCTCTTGCTTGACCAGCTGCTCAAATACAGACAGTGATCGATCCCAATTTGATTTCGACCTTCGACCTGCCACCATGGATCCGCATCAGCAATGGTGGCAACGATACGACTCTTCCGCTGCTCCAACCGCGAGTTACGGGCCTCTTACCAATGCTGTCAGACACCATTAAAACCATCCTTACAACACCACCCCGACAACACCAGTCACCCATGACTCTACCACAGCCCCACAACACCACACCTCCACCGCACCCACGGCACCCTTCCCACCGCACCACCGCTCCCACCTCCACCCCCATTACCCGCCACACCACCACTTTCGGTTCCACCAAACATCCCCACACTCCCCAACACCTGGACTCAGACCGACACTCACCTCGATACAAACAAATACACGGCCAGACATGATTCCGGACTATCCAACCGACAGCGCCAGGAAATACAACTTGGCCGGACAACCAGTGCTTGACATCTTTTGCTGGCAACTCAGCAGGTTTTGACTTCAAGACCAAAGCCTCCGGACTCTCTCCCAAGGCCGTTATACCGGGGCCACTCGATCCATCGCTGAAGCAGTCTTTACTTCCCAGTTATTGACTGACATACGATCCCACAATCTTGATGTCGACTCCATTGTGGAACACTTGCACCAACAAGGAGGACAACCCATCCCGAACAAAACAACAGATGCAAAACAGTTTATCCAAACTCATTGAGTTTCTCCACACCCTAATCCCTCCAGCAGGAGAGGGTACTGCACTGCGCAAGCTTCAACAGCAGACCGACAAACTCCATCCGGAGAGCGAACTACAGAGAGCCAAAAACAAACTTCGCACCCACGGCAATGCCCTCACTCCCACTAAACCCTCCAGCCATGCACCACCACCGCTCCAGCCGGAACACTGGCCACTTCCCTACCTACACCACTTACAATTCTCAATCCCACCACTCGAACACTCCATGACAACTACCCACCCAATTTCGCTAAAGCTGGTATTCAGAAGTGGTTCAAGAACCTGTCACCTGCCACACAAACCCAAGCAAACAACATACTCCAGATCCTCCGCAACGAACGCATCACCAAGGAACAGCTCCAAGAAGCGGCAACCAGATACGGACTGCCACTCGCACGAGTCCTTAAACTCCCTCCCAAAGCCCTCCAACACCTGGTCGCAGCCGCTCAGCCTTGGCCGCCTGACTATGCCTCCAGGCTCAACGACAACCCACCCACGCCCACTACAACACCTCTCCACTCTCCATCATACACTCTCTTTGTTCACTTCACACCCTACATTGACAAATCACAAACCATATTTGCCTACCAGCCTATTTGCATTTCCATCCCATACATACCATTCCACGAAATGGCGACGACGCTTTTCACAACTCCACATCACACCCAACACATACCATTACAACACTTTCTCCCACCCCAATGCAGTCTACGTCAAACTCCACTACGACCAACATGTTTCTACTCACCAATACCACCAACGCGGTCACACCTACATTGGCTCTACCGGCACTGGCATCGCCAAGCGAGAATACAACAGACACGCAAAACTTAAGCAACTTCAACACAAGCGTCCCATTTCCGCAGAACTTTCTCTGCGCTACTGGCATTCCCAACAAACACTCCATCACTACAGCACCATTTACCTCTCTCACCACGACACCTACGACGGCTATTTCAGCGACTTCGCCGCAGACAACGTACCATCTCCCAACCAAACCTACACACCTCTCAACGCCTACATGCACCAACAGTTCTCCGAGAACTCAGCAAACATACACGTTCCTCCTTCGAAACCGCCACGGCCATTCGCAGCGGCAAATACACCCACCCACCTTGAAAGCGATGCTTTCCGAAGAATGGCAGCTAGCCTCGAAGAACCGGATGGATCCAGAGTCTTTCAACGCGACACAACTCAGCACTCACCTTGCGCAACCTTACCATTCCCAAAACCAAACCCCTCACGGTTCCCATTCAACGCCACACACCACCTGAAACAACGCGACACTGAACCATGGCCTCCGCAGTCGGACATCCGACACCAAAACAACCACCACCACCACCACCACCACCACCACCACGGTCCTTCCCTTCCACCCACCGGCCGCATTCGTGAGGCAGCACACAAAACCCTCCGTTCCAAACAATGGGAGGACCACTTCTGAACTTCTCATCTCAACCCACCGCTACATACCATGCAACTGTCACCACATGCACGGGACCCTTCTCCGCGATCCAGAAAAAACACCCCTCTCTATGACGGACATTATGTACTCACACTCCAGGACCTTCGACTCCCCACTCATTTGCAACTTTTTCTCCATTTTTCCCTACCAAAACTCAGTTATTTTCACCGCTTCACATCTACACTCACCCAATGGCTCCGTCACCATGGACTCCCGACCAATTTACACCAACACAGCAAACCCTTTCTACAACATCAATGGCGAGAAGACATCGACAGCCTCCGCCACACACCTCGCTTCACATCTCGCAACATCACTCAGCTTCAACAATTCCTCACTGACAAATTTCTTCTGCATCACGCAAACCACAAACTGCAGCCTCAACACTATTTCTACGGTTGTCTTACCACATGGAACACCCCACAACTTTTCAAACCACTCCCGCACTTGACCCATGACCAGCTCCAATCCCTCCTCACCACTTCCTTTTCCACCCACTTACGAACAGCCTACCCTTGGGGATTTCGCAAGCACTTCCACACCCCTCATGGAGTCGTCTTCCCCAAGCAGAAGAAATCCTGGAAAAAAGGCCGAACTGTCATCAGCTACTTTCGTTCCATTGCAGGCACTCTACTCCGGGCCACTTCGAAAGCCTTGGACATTATCCTTCTACAACTCCTGCCCCAACACCCAGGACAACTGTCCATACCCAGCCTATGGCACCAACTGCACCATCACTTCACCCACACACCACTCGACATACATTTCGCAGCCATCAACGACGACCTCGTCGGCTTCTTCAACAGTGTACCACAGCAACGCCTAGTTGACGCGGTCATTAGCCTCTGCAAGCGCTGGCAAATGCAACACACCACCACCACCCTTACCATTGAAATTCATTCCACCGGCAACCCCATTCAGCACTCTCACATTGGCCGACACTACATTCATCATCCCCACCAACGTACCCTTGACACCACTCACATTCCTCTCTTCGTGCAACAAGCGTTACACTCTTGTATCTTTCAAGCATGTCACACCTACTACCAACAAATCCAAGGTGCAGGCATGGGCAGCCAACTCTCCCCTGCTCTTTGCAATGTCGCCATTACACTCATTGAACACGCCTGGCATGACACTTACCACACCTTCCTACAACAACCCAGTCTCCACCTTTTCAACACCAGATACGTTGACAACCGATACATCCTACTCAATGACATTCTCTTGCACTCCACACCCATTGCAACACTTGCACTTCCCGATCTGTACGGACACCCCGTAGAAATTGAAAGAGTAGAGGATGACCATCTCCCTGGCTTCCTCATCAACCCACAAACACGCACAGTCACCTTTCAACTCCCAAGCCACCCCTGGCAAATTCGAGATATCCAATCCGTAGGAAGCTACCGCTTGGTCTACAGTCACGACACCACACCTTACAACAATACACATTTCCCCCAGAACTCGCATCCACCTCCGCCCAAGCATTAGTTCAGCTTTATGTGACAACAGGTCATTCACCAGCACATTGCGCTGGAGCGTTGCAGTCTCGAGGTCGGAAAAAGATTTACATTGTTGATTGAGTTGAGCTACATTGCATGTTCTGATTGCAGTTGTACACCACACACCCACACGCCCTATCTAACTGCGCCGATACGGCTTTCTGTGTGTGTCAACCCCCGCTTCCAGGGGCACTAATACTATTCCTCTTAACCAATACCACTCACTCGTTGTACAGCTTGCTGCAGGCGCGTACGGCTCGTCATACCCACCGTACGCAACGAAGCTACGGTATGACGAGGGAAGGGTGGACTGATCATCCACCTGTACCTGCATGTTTAATTCTACTTCTGTGAATCTAAGTATTGCACAACGCTGTCTCATTCGTTGTTTTGCAGTAAAGTGCTAATGCTTTCGGCTAATGCAGTAACAAAAAGGGCTAACGCTCACCGCGCATCTCTGAAGTGCAGCTCCATGGAGCACTCAGCCTAAGTGTGTCTTTTTTTTCTGATTGTTTTCCTGTCTTTTCTGGAAAGGGGTACTTTGAAGGGTCTTGGCTATTTCAAAAGGATCGAATGGTTTCCAGATGCATTCCCAATTGCACACCGGTAACCTTGACCTGGCAGTAATCTGGCGAGTATGTTTGGCAATGCGGCGTTGAAGTGCGCTGCTGTGTGGCAACAGGCGAACACGACGCAAAGGGATGCAAAAAAAAATGCGAGCGCAAAGCAAGTGAAGTCATGCGCGGACCGTCGGACATGTTCTTGCCAATAGTAACATGAGAATCCATGATCTTCCAAATGAACTTCAGAGAGCTAATATATCATAATATATCTAATATATAGTGAACGACAAGCTCATGTTCCTTGGTGTTCCTTGGGCAGAGTCATCAACAGTCCCAACGGTACACCGTCCATCGCCTTCGCCTTGGTCCATCGCCTTCGTCCACCGTCTGAGTCTCCGGCTCTCTCCTCGGTGCACCTCTTACACACCTGGCTCGTGACCGGTGCGGTTTTCGGAGCCGTGTAAGCGGTGTACCCGGTGGACCCGAAGCAACTGCGGTTCATGTTGGTGGCTCCAAAACCCCCTTAGTTGTGAGGGTCCCCCAAATTCGAGCCTATGAGAGTCCCAAATCCCGCCCGAACCGCCCTCATCCCTTGTGCTTTGCCGCTGCCGAGGGCCGCGCCCCAGAGAGATGCGTCACCTGTTGGATTTCAGGTCCAGTTCGGATGTCCTGACGGATGGTCCGGTCGAACCTCATCCTGTCCCATGGAAAAGGGACAAGAGAAGAAGTTGTTTGCGACCTGAAAAAGGACACTACCAGGGTACCGAACTGGGATCCGAGATAGTGGAACTCGGCTTCTTCAACCTCTGTTGGGGGACCTAGTGATGGCCTCCACCTACTAGCGATGGCCTCCACCTAGTAGCTTCCTCTTAAGGAAAAAAACAAGAGAATTCTTCCTGTTCGGTTTTTTGTTCCGTAGACGATATATAGCCACATGTGCCGCATACCAGAATCAGTGGCGCCGCACGATGTGCGGTCTGCAAGCACATGCTACTTGTGATGCAATAGCCAGCACATGCCAGCATGTTATTCATCAGTCCCCTTGGGCTGATGTTGCAATTTAACGCCTGACATAGCCGGGAAAAAAAGGTGCAAACCGTACGTGGTTTAGGGCGTTGGGCAAACCGTAATGGCTGTGTTGGTCGAAGGTCTTCCATACAATCAATACAAAAGGCAAGCGTGTCCCAGTTGTATCTACTGCAATCATCAGCAATCCAGCCAAACACCTGCCTGCTTGTTCCACAGTGCGGGGACTGGTAAGAAACATCAAGATGATGCCGGAGATGGCCTAAACCCTTGCACCACTTCAAAATTAGAAAACCATTAAAACCATACTCCACTCTATCCTCTCAAAAGGGCCCTTTTTTCGATCTATAGACAGATCCGATTTCTCATTGCTTTCGCTTCAAAATCACCCAACTCAAAGTCTGGCATTGCAAAAGCCGGATGATTCCAGTCCTCCGGCCCCTGTTCTCCTGGTCAGCAATACTCCTCAAGGATTCCAAAGCCTTCTCGACCTGTTTCTGGCAGCCCGCCGACAGAGAGAACCCCGAAGGTATTTCGTTGTATTTGGGGGGAGCACAAAAAGAAAAGGGCTGCATTGGGCTGCATTGGGGGGATGAAGCGCCCCTTTGCCCTCTACCTCAACCTGGTTTGGCTTGCTCGCCTGAAGCGCATTCAGCGGCAAATTCCTGCCAAACACCTTAAGGATCAGTGGGTTCGAAGGTTTGTTTCCCGGGGTGGGAAGTCAGGGCTCGAGAAAAACCCTCAAGAAATGCCAAGGGACTTCAACACAAAGTCAGGAAGTCTTGCCTGACCTCAAGAGAGAAACAGGTACCTAATGATTCGCTGGTATTTCCTGCATCGAAACCGCAAGCTGGGCAGGATTCATTGCAAAGGAGTCTAGAGTCTAGACTTGATCTTTGGGAGTTGAGAATCCCACAAGTCTCACATCTCGCAGTTGAAATCGCTGGTCTCCACGTCTCCCCACACCAAGTTATGCACCCAACAACTCACATCACCGTCCACCCCCACCTCTCCACCTCCCCCACCTCGCAACCGAAAAACAGCACTGCAGGTGGATCTGTCCGGCTCCGCCTGCTTCTTGGAGAACTCCGAGGCCGGCAAACGCTTCCGCTGGCACACCACACAGTTGAAGTCCCCAGCCTCAACGGAGTGCGCACCGACTGACTGTCGACGCCCTGGTCGTGCTTTCGACCCTCACCGGCGGCCCCAGGGGGGAGAAGAGGGCCAAGGGGCTCGGTGAAAGAAAGAGCCTTCAGTGAAAAACCTTTCAGTTCGAAAGGTTCACCCGGTTCTCAGTCGTCTAAAATCGTTTGGAAAACGGTTGCTCGAATCCTAGGGGTCAACCTGCGTGGATCGACGAGTCGGAGTCAGGACTTGTTTTGGGGATGCAACGAGCCGACCACCAGGATGAATAGGCAGCGTATGATCTGAATTATATCAATCATTCGGTGTTCCGAATCGGAGTTCATCCAGAAATCTTCAATTGAAAAGATCCCAAAGTGTTGTTCCAATGCAGGCTTCATACTTTATCGGATCATAGGCAGCCATCCAAAAAGTCAGGGAATTATCAGAGCTTCTCGGAAAAGGGGATATGATATGATAGAATTGAACAAAATGATATATAGAAGAAAGTATGAACGAAAGTTATATGGACTTTGACCAATCGAAAGAAGCCTCCTCCCCAGCGAGGAAGAATTCTTTCTGGACCCAATGGACCCAGTTCTGGAGACCCAGGGACTCAGCGGTCGCCTTGCCGCCAACACGACGGCGCGAACGCCCCGACGGAGACCGGAGACTGAGGCGAAAGGCACTGCGCTGCCAATCGGTGTTGAGGTCGTCGGACTTGGCCTCGTGGGCAGAAGTTCAGTCTACCAGGTCTACCACCCAAGATTCTTCAAAAAAGAACCACTTGGAGTGGAACTCTGAACTTCTCAAACATCTCCAAGTGGGTGTAAACATCTTAATATCTTGGAATCTTGGAGTTGGCTTGAATTGAACGTCTTGGAGCTGGTTGGATGCTTTGACATGAATCTTCAACACCCACTCCAACGTTCGACACGAGGTGCGTCACACAACGTACTCCCGAGGGTCTTGTGATCAGCGTGAGATGTGATTGTAATCCTGCTTGGGTCCTTTGGATGGGTGTGCATTGAAAATGAACAAGCACCAAAAAAGGAAAACACACCAGCTGGAAAGTTCACCTGGAAAGTTTCCTGGCCAAAGGAAGTGAAACAAACCCCCTCTTGAGGCAGCGATGCCGCACTCTGGAGGCAGCAAAACTCCTAAAAAGTCTCCAATGGAGTCATCCAGAGAAGGCTTCCGGGACCCTCCCACGCCCAGAAGAGGGGAGATGGGACGCCACGGGCAGATCACACCTGTGCACCTGAACATATGCTTAAAGCACCTATCAACGAAATCTGGAGGTAAACTTTGTTTTGGGTGGTATCATATAGTACTCAAAACAGTAGTTATTTACAGCTCATATACTGTATATGTGTGGGAGCACGTGCGCAAGCACGTGCACGGCTCATCGAGAAGTCTTCTCAAAAAAATAAACGAGAATCCTCTGAAACCAATATCCAGGTGTGACTTGTTCTAGTGGAGGATGATCCTCAGTGGAAAACCGTGTTGATCCCAGAACTCTGCTTTGGTCCTTCCCTTTGTGCGGAGAAACTGGCCAGCTCAAGCCTCTGGTTCTCCTAGTTTTCCAGACCCAATGGCGTTCCTCACGAATCCTACATGGTTCGCTTTCTCATCATGGTTCGCCACATGTTTCCGTCTCGGGACTCTTGGAACCTGCGGAACCAGCCCGCCGGTGGCCGGACCGCGGTTCAGCACTAAGCGCTGGACCATGACCGCAGGCGGACGGACCAAGGCTGTGGAAGTGTCGGACTAGTGCAGTGTCAATGGGCCTGAAGCTCTTGTATTTACGGGTCGCCAAATATCTACAGAGCTTTTCCAGGCCTAGGCCTGGCCTAGTAATACATGTAGTGTATGTATTTGTTCTGCGATTTGTCGATCCTTGAGTGGCCTACCTTTTGTGCTTGCAGGGAGTTATTGAGGAAGGAGAAGAGGCTTAAACTTAGGCTTGGGCCATGGCTTCCTTTTGAGTGTGTGTAGTGTCGTGAGGAGGCTCCCTCGTGCTGTGCAGTGGCTGCCTTAGAAGGCGAGACGCCAAGATTTGTAGAGAGATTGGTTACATGACAAACACCAGGATTGTAGTCTTTTGCATGTCTTTATCAGTTTGAGCTATAGATAATACATACAAATATATATACCTAGAACCTGAATGACCTCTATTTTGGACCACCAACCACCCAAAATATGGCCAAACTTCCTATCAAAACAGGGGTCAAAACAGGGTTCCAGGTATATATTGGGACTCTCCAGATAGTTAAACAGTTAGTCACTGTCTTAGGACTTCGACGTGGTACCGTTGGATGCGGTGAGCCAGTGGCAGCTACTGACTGGTCAGTGTGTGTGTGTGTGTGAACTGCAAGAGGCATGCAGCACTCCTAGCAGCCGAAGATGGTGGGAACCCAGAAAGCAGCCCTGCTAGCAAGCCGTACGTGATTTGCAAGTGAAGTGTGTCAACTCCCGTTCAAGACAATTTGAGGCCAGCCAAGGGAGCAAAACAGTTCAGCACTTTGAGAACTGGCGCTCTCAGCACTGTCTTCGCCACATCCCCTTTTCTGCCAGTTCCGCCGTCCATCCATTTGCGCCCTGCTCTGGAGCAATGCCTGCATTCAGTGCATTCACTGCAAAAGCCCAAGAAGAACTCAACCCAACCGGCCAAATCCCTCAACTCGCTCTGGCCTCTGATCTATGTGGCCAACTCTTCAGGTTGCCCTTATCACACCCGGCCCCATGGCCCCCAAGTGCATCAAAAATGAGTGCCAGGCGGGCGGGCGGACTAGTCTTGTGCAAATAACGCTTGATATGTTGGTTCTGACCTCTAAATAAATGGGGAGTCTTCATCAACCGCCCACAAGACCCTTTGCGACAAGGCAAAAGACTCCCTTTCTTGGCTCAGCAATTGTCTGCAGTCGGGCATCCACAGGCCTTCTTGTTGAAGGTCTGATGTTCAGGTGTGATCAGGTCGTAGCGCCTCGCAAACTCATGGAAGCTTGGGAACAGGTCCTGAAGTTGTCCATGCAAACAGCGTGACTCGAAGGCATCTTCATAGCCAATGCTTTCTCTGGCCCCAGGCATTCGGGCATGCCAGGGCCTCTTCTTGGCAGGCTTTTGTTTGAACAGTCCAGCCTTCCAACCACCTGTCTTTGCCAAGTTGCACAGTTCTTCTTTACACATATCAGGCAATGTAGTTGTCACGAAGCTGCCATCTTTCGAGTGGTCGCACAACTTCGCCGGTCGGTCATACCAAAGGGCCTCAAGAAGGCAAGTATTCCAATTCATCCAATCAGGAGGTTGTTGCATCACCACGTAGCCCGATTTCCTTGGATAGTAGATGAAGTAGTTCGAGCAGTTTTCCGGTTGGAAATGGGTGGACCAAACGTCGCCCATCTGGTAGTCATACTTTGGTGCCTTCCAAGCCTGCTCTGAAGCCGGAGCTGGCTTCAGCCGAGAACAGTCAACGTCCTCGCCAGAGAAAAGCTGAGTCGCGCCATGGTCTGTGTGGCGTACGGCCCCTGCAAGGCCCAAAGTCAGCCACATCGCCATTGCAGCCATCTTGGATCTACAGTACTTGGCAATCTACCTGCAAACTCTCAGACTGGGCGGACACCGGACACCACACACCGGGTCCCGACCCCAACGGTGCGCACGTCCCGTCTCCCCATGATTGAGACCACGAACTTAAGCACTGTATATGAGAAGCACCTGTCCCTGTCCAACGTAAACCTTGGTTGAGAGTTGAGAACCATCTCAACGGCTTGGATCCAACACCGGAAAGAGCTGTCGAAGACGCCTGCAGCCGATGTCTTCCGCATTCGTCGCTCCCGTTTCCGTGTCACACACTGATGTCATTTTGGGAAGAATAAAGGGGGTTGACTTGGTACCATGTATATACGCATGTCTTGTTCACGACCGGAGGTATCCCCTCTATTATATCAACTCTATATATATAACCAATAGTGAAAGGCCATCCATGTTGCCACTCCGCCTGGCATCTCAGAAAGCGTCCACTTATTTAGAGTTCAGAGCGTCAGGCCTCCCGCAACAGGAAGCGAAAACTCCTCCCAATTGGAGCTCCAAAGGTCCTCTCTGCCCGCATCACGTGTCACCGAAAAGCTCCGGGTAGGTCAGGCTTGAACGGTTGGGTAGGTATATATAGTCGTCATCCTACATATTTTATACAATTCCAATTGCATCACGGGGAGAAGGTTTTTCAAGCTTCAACCAAATCTTCCAATTTGACAGAAGGACGGACGAGATCGTTCTTTCGAAGAAAGCACACAGTCATCATCTCACCGAAAAAGGTGATTCCTTCACCTCAACGGGAATACACATGTGTTGATCCACACAACGTATAGTCAACCATTCAAACAAAAACCTTGCACCATAGCCCTCTTGTTGGAGCCACTCAAGCGGCCTCCACGGGCCGGTGGCCGGCTCGGTCCGTGTCAGTCGCCCCATGCTTGGTGTCCGAGACGGCTGAGATGAGCGAGAGGTATTGATTCATGTCATGGGTGTAGAGATGCGTAGAGTCTAGCCAGCATGTATCCTAGCCCCCCAAAAGAACCCTATGACATCCATTTGTACGTATGCTTCCGTGAATCACGGCATTCAAAGGCCTCTGTGTCGGACGGCATTCAAGGTGATTCACGGCTCTGGAGCGAAGACGCAACACCTGCCTCAAAGCCTGTTCTCGATGCAAGTCTTCCGTGCGCTCACATGCACCTTTTGAATAAAGCAGCTTCCATAACGATTGGCCCAAAGCAAAGAAAGGTCGACAGGACCCTTCTAGTTTGATCCCTCCTTCAGATGTCAAGATCACCCTCTATCAAGGAAGCTTTGTCAAACAAAACTGGGCGTCTGGAATGGTTACTCTCTGCTGTCATCAGCAGTGTCCCCAGCGTGCGGTCGCTTTTTGCCGCGACCAGTTTCTGCGGTCATTCCATTAACACCATGCAAAGTGACCACTTTCTGCTCGAGCGAATTAGATGCGACTTTTGACTGGAATATGTTGGAATTGTGGGGTGCGATGGTTTCGTGGTTTTCCTAGCTCTGTGAAGGATTGCCAAAACTTGGCTCTACAGTACTGAATGGAAAAAACAAAGGTAGCGATCTCAAAACCTTCCACCTTTCTCTGGTATCTCTGAATGGACGTCGCACCACAAAGCTTGGGTAAAAAATAGGGCACCGTGGGTTCTGTGGCTGCAACTGCAGAGAAAAAAAAAAGAGACATGCTCCGAGAAGAACAGGTCTTCGATTGGTGTTCGAATATCTTCATCGTTTGAAGGTGCAGAACCACAGCACCTGGTGTTTGCATGCATGAAAAAATCACAAGCTTCAATCCTCTAAGGTGAAAGTACCCGAAAACAGATTGTGTGAAAGAACAACAGAAGTTGTCAAATTGACAACGTGTTGACACCCTCTTTAGAGGATTCGCAAATAACTTCCTTGCAAATTCACTGATTCGCACGCTCGCAAGCCTGGCAGTCGCGGGCCCCACACCCAGCACTGAATTCGTGGGGACGTCAACGAAGCCACGACGGGCTACCCGTGGCTGTCGAGGGAGTGCAGTGACTTCAAAGCACTGGGAGACCCCCTCTCTCCTGGCTGGGTAGACTGGTCTATTTTCCGAACTGGGAGATCTCCCTATCTTGAAACACACCCGCATGTCTGGAAATATCCAAGAACCCCTGCTGTGTTTCCTGGACATGGTACTCTTTGAACCCCGCCATGACCTCTCAAGGCCACGAAAGACTCGGAGTTTTTCCACAAAGGAGCCCCACTACTCTTCAACCCACACAGATATGGCAGTGGATCAAAACCCTGGCCTGGTTGACCGAAATTGAACCGATTCCTTTATATAAGAGATGTCAACTCACCAGGATTTGGGGCTCCAGATGCCATGACCCACACAGATACCACCACCCCACCGCCCCACCGCCCCACCGTTGCGGACGGGTTCGCCCCGGGACCTCATCCTCGCAGCTGCCGCAGCTGCCGCTCATGCTCCTCGTGCCGCTCCAGTAGCTCCCGCCTCCGAAACTCGGTCCACAGGCGTCGGGCCTGGAGGATGGGGTCCGTCGTCCATCGGCCATCATCTCCAGGCTCAGGTCAGCTTGGTTTTTGGAAGGTCCAAGCCGCCCCATTTCAGAGACCGTCGTTCGAACAAAGGAATTGGCTTCGCTTCGGGAAACCTGCACGGTGTACCCGACCGATCCGCAGGTGTCTCTCATGGAAAAAGAGACATGCGTAACTCCCATAGCTTCTATAGCCCATTTGAGCTTGGTTTGAACTTGATCTCTTGCTTTGGCTTGCTCATTTGGGGGTCGGTCGACTTCATATTCTTCCTTCCTGACAGCTGGCCGCAGGGCGGCCGCCGGCAGGGCCGTTCTGGCGAAGGAAATGAATCCAACATCTTCCAGGGAAGAACCAACCAAATCGTTCGACCCACCAAATCGCTCAGTCTCCGCACATATCAGGACTGAAGTCACCTCAGAAATCGGATTTGCTGGGCGAAGACGAAGCTGCCTATTCTCTGCCACCAAGCAAGATCCACAAAGAGGTCGCCAAAATCTTCAGGAGAACTTGTGCATCTTCCCCAAGCTCTGAGATGGGTCGCATCGTCCAGAAAAATCATAATCATTCATATGATATGCCGCCCATCCATGGTCCGTCCGTCCGTCCCACACTGAGACCCCCAAACGCCACACTTGGGGCCTCCGCGACGGGTGGGCCGTGACCACCGGAGCGTGGTGGTCACTGCAGCTGGCAGCCCAAACAGATGGGTGGTGGTCACAAACCAAGGATTTTGGGATCGGAAAGGACCTGAAGTTGAAGGATGTTGAAGGTATCTGACTACAGTGGGAAGTCCTTCCCTCATCCCTTACTAAGCACCAGTCGACCTTTAAGGGAGTGTAGCCTATGTCCCCCGTTCTTCTGGCCAAGATCAAAGACGACCGATGCGGGATGGCCGCCTCGGGATCGAAGCTGAACGGATCAGTTGACTTCATCTTCCCAAACTCCTACCCTGCTCACATGTGAAGTGGTCATGCTGTTGATCAAAGACCATGATTCCATCATGACGTCATGGTCTTTTTTCCCACTAAAACCCAGTTCGCTGCTTCTTCACCCACCCTACCACCCCACGCTCTTTCAGAGAGCTGCCGATCGGTCGCTGTTGCGTCGAAAACGGGTTCACCAGTCATCTCCCCACGCATCCGGGTGTTCCCACGAAGTGGCGGCCTGGAGAGGACGACACGGATGATCCGCTCGGACCGGCGCCACGATGACTGGTTCTCGGAGAGTTCTCTGAGAGTTCTGAGTCTTTGCGAAAGACATCTTGATCATCTTGGATAACCGTTCTACACGAAGTAGTCAGTCCCTACACTCGAGTTCTCTTGATTCCGATTTCGGGCCCGGAATCCAGGTGAGTTGGATAGAGTTCAACACGCTGTCCAGTGCAGACGCTCCGGGAATGAAGACTTGTGAACTGTCGTGTATACCCTTGTCCTAGTACTGGGATGGTGCAGGGTTCTAGTGGTGTAAGAAAAAAACAAGTTGCGCCGGCTCCGTTGCACCTGTTTTTAGCGGTCAAACAGCCCAACAGCGACCAGCATCGCTCGTGAGACCAAGCTCAACCCCTTTCCTACACCACGTCAACATCGAGGTCAAACCCTCCCTGCTCATGGGCAAAGCAGATCGCAAAGAGAATGACCCGTCTCTCGGTCTCTACGGAGACGACCTGGGAACGGCTTCTTGCTCCAGCCAAATGGCACAGCTAGGCAAGTTGCCTCCCCCCCCCACCCCATACACCGCGGCTCCGCTTGGGTCTCCAGCGGAGCATTCGGCCAAGCGCAACTCAAAGAAGCGCTTGTTTTCTTCACACCTTGAGTAGCTAGCCGTGTGGCTGGCCAAAGCGGCTTAGGCGGTGATCGGCCCCCTGATTTGGAGAGGACAACATCAGGTTGCTCGCCCCAGTCTCCCTCCCCCCCCCCCCCCCCCCCCCCCTCCCTCTCTCTCTCTCTCTCTCTCTCTCTCTCTCTTCTCTCTCTCTCTCTCTCTCTCTCTCTTCTCTCCGATGTGAAGGCATCCCATATCGCCGACCGCAGCGAACTGCCGACATTACATATACCTTATATAAGTGAAAGAGTGGGCAAACAACACTTCGTCTAATCCATGTGAGGTCGGATACGTATACATATATAGATAGAGATAGAGTTACATGATATTATATATATACTGTATACAGTGCATATATACTTCAAGAACCCTAAAGTTTACGCTTCTTACTCTGTTCCAACATGACACTAACGGTCTACAGCGGATCGGATTGGCACGTCCATTTTGCCTGGCAGGTACAGCGCGGTCAGATTTCCACACCCGTTTAAGTCTATAATACTTATAAGGCTTTCAGGTGTGGAAATCTGACCGCAACTTAGGTGTCGACATGTTGCACGTAGGATTCTACGGGGAAAGGGTTTCTCCCGTTTTAGAAGTCAAGAAGCGCAACTTTCGGCACCCCAGTGCGTTGTTACTAGGTATTAGCCTTGTGTTTAAAACCAATATTGAGACATGTTATTAGCTTCGACATAAACGTTGTCCCGCTATATAGTTAACAACTAATATTGTATTATCATACATACTTATACATGTACATGTTCAGCACCTTCTGAAAAACACAAAAGGCACCCTGCGTTGTTACTAGGTAATAGCCTTGTGTTTAAAACCAATAATGAGACATGTTATTAGCTTCGACATAAACGTTGTCCTGCTATATAGTTAAGAACTAATAGTGTATTATCATACATACTTATACATGTACATGTTCAGCACCTTCTGAAAAACACAAACGGCACCCTTCAAGAACCCTAAAGTTTACGCTTCTTACTCTGTTCCGACATGACACTAACGGTCTACAGCGGATCGGATTGACACGTCCATTTTGCCTGGCAGGTACAGCGCGGTCAGATTTCCACACCCGTTTAAGTCTATAATACTTATAAGGCTTTCAGGTGTGGAAATCTGACCGCAACTTAGGTGTCGACATGTTGCACGTAGGATTCTACGGGGAAAGGGTTTCTCCCGTTTTAGAAGTCAAGAAGCGCAACTTTCGGCACCCCAGTGTATACATATCATCAGGATTGCACATGCATGATGTTGCTTTTCAGAGACCTATCCTAGAATCTGTGATAAAGCTTTGTTGACCATCTCTCGGACGCCTGGAATTTTGAGCAAACTCCTCTGGCCACTAAACAGCTTCGTCAAACAGCTTCATCAAATCAGTCAAATCGGAGTCTTCCGTCGTCATCGAACAGAGCACTCGATCGAACAGACCGGCCACAAGGTCATTGGGTTAACAACGTCACTTCTTGCCTTCAAAAAGGATTCGGACTGGCATGGGCCAGCCCGTGGGCTATGCCATGGGCCCTCTTTTTCGGAGTTCCGAAGACCCAAGAGGTGGTGGGCTTTCCACTTGCAGGTGATGTGTTTGGGCCCAGGGCTTTGAGTTACTGTCCATTACTATGACCAGCGCCTGGGGGCCGGGGCGGCCAGCGGATTCCGGCGAAGATCTGCCTCTCTGGCCGCATGCCGCCGAAGCACACGCGCACCGCCACAGCCTTCTCCGATTGCAGCTGGGACACCTCCGATTGCGTCCAGCGACCAAAGCTGAACACCAGGTTTTGTGATGACTTTTCGCCACTTTGGGTGCTTTCTTCGGTTGCAAAGATCTGGTTTCACCAACTCCAACCGACTCCAACCGACTCCAACCGACTCCAACCCCCCCTTGTATCCCTTGGGTTGGTTCAGCCGGTTCACCCCGGGCTCGAAGCGAGGTCGCCCCGAGTCCGACCAGGTCGAGCAGCTGCTTTGGTGGCGAGCACCAGGTCGACCGCAGCGAACGGTTGGGTATGTCAGTGCATGGCCAGTTGGCTAGTAACAAGCCAGTTGGTTTGATATTCTACATTTATATATATATATATGATATCTGGTATATGTGTCCCATATCCCATGACCAGTAGCAGTAACAGTGCATGATGATGGTATGTATTATGATTGTTGGCCTTTCCCAATGGTGGGGATCATCTTCGACCGACTGTTGCTGGTCTACTGGGATACAGCCAGTGTCTCAAATGCAATTCCAGTGTCTCAAAGTCAGGGGGCCTTCGAAGTCACAATCCCGTTCAGGACATGGACCAAAACTATGTGCTTCGAGCTTCCGTAGTCTTCGTGTTTTTTTGGAAGTCCGAACTTCGTCGCGGCTCTGCTAATCTGAATGTCCAATATCTACACCAGCACGCAGCACCATAGCTCTGAAGCTCCGTGAAATGGGCATTTGAACATATTTGAACCAGCCTGCTTGCTCAAGTCCTTGTTCTTCCCTTGCTTTTCTTGAAGCAGGGCTTTCGCCTGGCCAAGACTCAGAGCTGACCAATGGGATGGGTCAGCATACCTGGAGCTGAGCAGCAGAGACCCTGGGGTGCGCGTTCAGACAGTCCCAAGGGATTGAAGGAGTGACGCCACACGTCAACCGTGGCATCCCATGTCAGAGTGAGAATCCTGTGTCATCCTGTGTCCAAGCCCGGCAGGTCTGCCTTGGACAAGGACCGCTTTTGCTTGCTGGAGAGAGCTTGTAGCTGCCTTGGTTGGGCCAAAGCAGCAGATTGGCCCAAGGGAAAACCTTGAGAAGCTGCAGAAAAAACCTGATTAAGGTATGCTATGCGTTACTATACAAGAACTTCGCGAGTACATCATAGTGAACCCTTCCCTTGTTACAGTGACAGCCTTCTTCGGGGACGTTTCACCCTACCGCAACTCTCTCAACATGGCTCATGAACATCTCGGGTGTCCCTACCGCTGCTGTCTCTTCCATTCGTCACCAAGGAGATCGGGGCATGATCCCATGGGCAGTAGGGAAGAGACTATTGATGAAAGGATATGAAAGGATATAGTGGAAACACACCGATTGAGATAGATGGTGAACAGGTCTTGTTCCTATTGCCAGGGTCTTAGGGCTTTCTTATAGTGTGTGAACAGGTCTTTTCTTTGTCAGACTTCCAATAGTCTTGAGGGACCAGTGGGTCACCGGCAGAGCTCTGGTTTCATCCTACGACCCCAAACGGCCCAAGAGATCTCCGGCCGATGGAAGCGTCGGAACCTCCGGGATGCACGACTGGGAGTATTGATCCGATGATGTTAAAACCCGACGCTAGAGAAGCTCTAAAGAACTTCAAGAAACACCCCTTTGGGCGGAACCAAACAGGAAACGTTCAATCCAAATCAGCCAAGGCGCTTTTTCTGGTCCTCTGCAAGCGCTTGCAGCCTGGTGAAGATGGGATGGAGCAGTGCCAGGAACGGTTTGGTTGGGACCAGCATTTTTCACGAACCACTGAAACAATCTAGTCTTTCGAAATAGCAAGCAGCACAGGTGCTTTTCTTTGCTGCCTGGTGCCGCCAATCCTCACAGGCTCCATTGCTGTCCCGAACAAAAGAGCGAAGGCTTTGATGCTGGCTCCATTGGTCCAAGGAATGCTGGCTAGCTCTCGCAAGCAGATTCATGGGTGTTTTGTGGGGGGCTCAAAGATGGGGCCATTCGGATGGATTCGGTGTATGAGGGGGAAGAAAGATGGGGTCTTGCTCTGCCAGGCAGCCTTGGAACGAAGACTGGTTCGCAGAAAGCATCATGTAAGACTCTTGACTAAAAAATAAGAAGAGGTTGTTCAAACCCAAATGGGTGCCGTTTTATTCATCAAGGGTCTACCTAATTTCATCACTCATTTCCAGTCCCCGACGTGTTGGACGGACCGACGCTCCACCGCGGTGTCTGGCAGTCCTTTCAGAGCAGCTTTGCTCGGTACTCACGATCGTCGCTTGGGCCTGGAGTCGAGTCGAGCGTCCCGACGAGCGAGGAGGCCGCGAGGAGGCCGCGAGGAGGCCGCGGTGCCGCGCGCACCGCGCAGGAACCGGCACGAAGGTCGGTGAGCACGACCCTCCCAAGCGTTCCGACATCCTGGGGTCGGTTCGGGAAATGGACCAGTCTACGTCTCCCAAAATACACACCCACCTGGAAAGCCCACAGATTGAAGCTGTTTGTGCCTGTCGTCGAAAACTGATGAGAACATAATGGGCCCAGGAGTTCCCTGAGTCCTCTGTCGGCGCAAATCAGTCGAAAACCCTCTGACGAACACAGAAACCATGACGTGACATGTCCCGATTGTTGGACGACGACTGTCCTTTCCTCTACAAACAGGGGTGCCACTATATAGGGGTGCCATCCACGTCACCATCCACGTGGCGTTCCAAAAGGAGGTGTAGACCTTCCCCTGGAACACGGCCATAACAACGGCCGTGGATGTGGAACACTCGGCCGGCCCCCCCGCTTTACTCGCAGGAACAGTGGATGCACTTCGAACAGCATGGGATTCACTCCACTTCGATGATGGAGAGCATGTCACAGGTTCCTACACCAAACAGGTCGTGAAGTGAAACTTCAGACCGCCGCCCGGTGTCTGCGTGTCTGCAGTCCTCAGCGCCCAAACAACTGACCGACGATTGTCCCAGTGACTTGGCCATCAGAATCCATCATGCTTAACCCCTAAAGCTTCTGCCCAGACGCTCCGTTCACAGCTTTTGGGATACCCGACCGGTCCCTCAAAAGCCTTCGACCCCTGGCCATCGACGACAAGTTGGGTCCCCCTTCGAAGGTCTGTCTGTTTTCTTGCTTCCTCTCGAACATGACTGACTGGTGCGACGATTTCGTAGGGAATCAGGGAAGTTTCGCCCCCAATAGAATCTTTCTATTGGATCCAACTCATTGTCATTCCCTGCTTTCGTCGCACCAGTCAGATGAAGTGCTACAAAAACATGCGGAAACTCTTGGACGAAAAAGACCGACCGCATCGAACCCCCACCCCCACCGGTGCAGGTCAACCGACGAGAACGAGAACAACCGGCGAACGGCTGAGAGGTCGAGAGAAGCAGCTGAAGGGGATGGAAGAGTCCAGTCCAAGACTCCAGTCGAACCTGGATTTGGAAAGGGAGAATCAGAGCTCTTATTGCTAAGTGAATTCTTGGATTCTGTTGCTGTTTCAACAGATTCCAAGTGGTATAGGTGAGTTCTTGGAATCTGTTGCTGCTTCGGAATCGGCCCGGAGGGTCGAAGCAGCACCTCGTCGAGCTGCTTTCGCCAATCCTGCCGCTCTTGATCCTGCCTGGCTGCGGAGGTTCCACCGAAGTCGCGCTCTGCATCTGGACGTCTGTATTCGGTCTTTGCACTGCCCACGACCGAAAGCAGTTCTGCAAAGGAGTGGAACGAAACAAACCATCCCTTTACACCCACTGTTTCTTCCACATCTTTGGTGAGCATGGTGACGGTCTCTCAAGGATGCAGCTTTTCGTGGAACACACCGCCGGACGAGACGTGGAAGGATGGCGCTCTCGGCCCTCGGCCTGGAAGTGAGACTGAGGAACTCGTCTTTGAGATCTCTGAACTGCTGTTCCTTATGAGCCGAATGAAAAAGTGAGTGAAGAGTAGAGGTTTCTGCATAGCCCAGGTTGGATGAGAGAACCTTAAAAAGATTCGATGAAAGGGTAGAGGTTTGGTCGTAGGTCTTTCAGCAGCTTTGGTCTAATTTTCAGCCCTAGAAGTCCATGGCGGCTCGACTTCGCAACCTAAAGCAAAAAAGGAAATTACCATTTTAAAGTAGTTGCGGACTTCCATGACATCAAACCACCTAACATCAGCGCTGTGCTAAGTCTCATGAATTCAGTGCTGCCAAAAACTGCCCCAGGTCGTCCATGTTGGCCAATGAGTCCGGGAGGTTCAGGAAATCCACATGCACCAGTTCTCATGCAATAGATTACAGTTGTTCACCACAAACAAAGGTGAAGGTGAAGGTGAAGGTGAAGGTGAAGGTGAAGGTGAAGGT
>CAXAMN010015670.1:63839-83486 GCA_963970005.1 Durusdinium trenchii | reverse complement strand
AAGGTGAAGGTGAAGGTGAAGGTGAAGGTGAAGGTGAAGGTGAAGGTGGTGGTGGTGGTGGTGGTGGCGGCGCGTCATCGGCTGAAACTGGATGGAGGGTTCTTTCACGTTGACATGTTTCGAAAAAAAAAAAAAAACACCGGACTGGTCAAAGAACTTGGCACCAGACGCTGACATGTAGTTTCTGCAAGTGGTCTTGGGCTAAGCGTGCCTGTCACCACAGGTTGGGTGCAGCGCTTCAGTATCAAGTTAGAACCTCTCTGCCTGACGCGAACTACTCTCAACCTCCCTGCCCTGTGTGGAGAGATGTATAATGATTATTGGTCCAAAATAGGGGCCGTTAGGTTCTTCGAAGCTGAACTGTCAGTATGGGTCAAGACTCGCCATCCCAAGCTGGTCGATCATCATCCTACACGCACCCTTTATATGGCTTTTGGCGCAGCACTCCTGTGGTGCAGCAGCGCTCTTGTGGGGTCTAGTTCCACCTAACATGACCGTCAACCCCCAATTCTATCCATACGGCACACTCGCGCCCTTGTCGAACCCGGAGTGATCAGCAAACATCTCACTTTGACCGCCCTGATGGGGGAGCAAACATCTCAGCTTGTCGAACAACCGTTCCAATGCTTCGCACATCTGCCGTTCCTGTTCTTCGAGATTCCGGAATGCCAACTGCACCACCGAAATAGGCGGGTTCACCTTTTAGGACTATCAACCACTCTGCCGGGTACGGACCGGACGCTGCCCATGAACTCTCCCAAAATCGCAAGAGATTGCAAGCGATCGCTTGAGACACTCATCTACCATTTACCATGCATAGGCCTGTCGCGTTGTCTTTCTGTCTGCGTGAATGGGCCAAATCCTCTCAAAGATGGAGTCGCAAGCTTCACTCCCCACCCCTATCTGAATCTGCTAGTTGCCCTTCTTGATCTCAAACAAAGTGTCAGGTTCTCCCTTTGAACTGATATGTTACAACAATAACACTAAGAACAAAACACATTAATACGCATTATATCACATTGTATATATGTGTGTGTGAGATCCTCCGCGACTACAGGTGACGATGCTTCGCTGCTCGCATGCCCCGTCGCTGCTCCACATGCTTGTGGCCTGATCCTGCAGCTCCTGCTCATGCCTCGAAACCTCAAAGTCAGGTCCAGCAGGGGAACGACATGGCGACTACGGGGCCACTGGCTTTGGACATGGTAAATCCCTCTGGTCCTAGCACGCAAAAGGAAAAGGGACGAATAATGACGAATACATATTAGGGTAGAACCCCGAAAGACGCTCGATTTTCGATCTCTTTGAGTGGCAAAAATGTGGGAGTAAGTGAGAGGTAGCCAGCTAAGCAGAATCAAACGATCTTAAGATGTATGTCAAAAGAAAAAGCTTCTGGCTTCACTCTCCGGCCTCGTTCCATGAGTTTTGCAGGGGGGGAGGGTCAGGGAAGCCTTTCTGTGGCGAACGCGCTTTTTGTTCCTCAGGTCCATCTCCCAAAAGAAGAGGACGGTCCCCATGGTCCCCAAATAGGTAGTGGCACGGTTTCCATTCTTAGTGGGGATCTATTTGTTATATCTTTTTACGACTGTCTATGTTGGTGTGTGTATATTATATTCTCGAAAGGTTGACCAATACCAGCACCGAGTTCGGGTGATTGGAAAAAATACATCAGGGGTGTCTAAACCACCCGAACTCCGTGGTGCTGGTACGGCTTTGAGTGGCTTCAACGTCAAGTCATCCTCTTCCCATTTCTTGCGTGTTGGCAATGCTTTCGGAGCACCGGAGCACCTCCGCTTTGTTTGTGGACACTGGACACAGGGAAAGCAACCCTCCAACTGGACGGAAAAAGTCTCCAAAGACCATCAATCACCGATGACATAAATTAAAGTAGCAGACATCATAATGTACCAGGACCCTCCAAGGGGTGTCCAATGGACTACCCCACACTACCTATAGGCTTCCATTGGGCTCCCCTTGGAGGGTCCAGGTAGACTCTTGATTACTAACCCCCATATAAAGAGGTGTTTCAATTTAAATGGAGGGGGTCTTAGGGGGTCTTATTCATCAAGAGTCTACATTCTTGGTCCTTCTTCGTCCATGCCCCACGGCGACCCACGGGGTCTCCCACCCAGTCCCCAGTCGGTCAGTCGGATCGCCTTGCCCTTCATCTTGGCCGCCTCTGAGTCGAGGTCGCGAAGCTGGGCCTGAGTTCGCTGAAGGACGGCGAGTTCGCTGGGGACAGCGCATTCCGGTACGGACGGTTTCTGCATCTCAACCCGGCGGATCAAAACCCGAGCGTGGTGACTAGGTATCGTCGAGTCGAACCACCCCTCCTCTACCATCTAAACGAACAACTCCCAAAGGCGATGTGGAAAACGGTCAGAGGTGGTATGGCAGTATCCATGTCAAAGTGGAGCAAAAAGACCTCTTTATGTAGCTTCCCAGACCTCTCGAGTGCCAAAACCTTAGCCTATATGGAATCTCAAGAGTGAAATGATTCGCTTTTGCGTATGGCTTTGTTCCAAACCATCACCGGCCTGGACGCCCGTGTTCAAGATCGGGCTGCAATCTGGGGTGGGATTTCTCTTCGCCTATATGTAATAACATCGTCTCTTCACCTTCACCCTAGTAGCGATGGCCTCCAACCTAAGGGCCATGGCCTCCCGCCTAATAGCAACAACAACAACACCGGGTGGTCCCCGCCTTGAACTGCTCCTCGCGCGCGGCCGCGGCACCATGTGCCTCCTTCAGGCGTCGCTCGCAGTCTTGCTGCGACACCTGGAGCGATGAAGTCCACCCCTTCGAAAGGTAAACCTGGATGGATTCGGACGTTCCTTGGCCTTTCTTGGGCGTCCTTCCATTTCCTTTTCCTCTTCGGTACACCATTCCATCTGGAGTTCCTTTCCCTAAAAATGGAGTGCAGATCCATTCGATCGGCGCGAGCTGAGTTGCCAAGTGCTCGGCTTTTGGGTCAGGACTCTTGGATCTGATCCCACCAATCAATTGATAACCATGTACGGTCATTCAAGAAGCTCTCCATCACCGGATGATGGAATCATAGATCTGATCACCAAGGGCTCAAGACTTGTACTGGATTGCATTGCGCTTCATGACAGAAAGCAAGACAAGAGAAGAAACAGGAGAAACCTCACTCGATTCATCTCGGAAATTCTCGTGCTTCATTCCCGCCACCATCGATTTCCATCTGGGTAGTTTTCTACACAAAAATCGTCCTCACTATCGTCCTCCAGACATCCGCATCAACGATTCTTGCTATCTCACGTTCGCATCAGAACGCCAAACGCAACCGGCTGCAGGCAGGCAGCAGCAGCAGTTCGTTGGGATCACGGCGCCTTGCAGTGCGTCAACTCCTCACTGAATGTCTCCAACTTCTCGGCAGCCAGATCCACCTGCTTCAGTAGCTCCGCCTGAAGTGGGGCCACGACCCGCGGAATCGGAATGGGAGAGAATCTTTCGGAATCGGAAGGTGGGTGTGGACATTGGAATGAGACCGCCCCAGTTGGACCTCGTTGGAATATCAAACACCAACAAAATCAACTAGTTGGGAGGTCCCCCCTATTCAAATACAAGCCCAAGTGGACCACGGCGCGAGGGTGATGTTTTGAAGATATGGTCAGACGACCAACCGAGCCGCTCCCCGCCGCCGCCCCCTTTCTTTCGTCTGCTGTTTCAACCAATGTGTCCATCCATGAAGGTCATGACCTTATGTTGCTTCGTAGTTCAATGTTCAAAAGACACGATCATCAATCATTGAGTTGGTAAGTCATCGGGATCCTCAGATCCTAAACCACCTTCATGCATGCAAATCCATGCATCCATCCGGTCACTTGTAGAAGTGGAACTGGATGAACTGGCAGGCACATCTTCACTTCCGAACTCGCCAATCTGGATAGCAGCTTTACTCCATAGCGATCACGTTCTTCCACCGGATGCCCTCGTACCAACCGGATGAGACGGGCCGTTGTTCCGTGCCGTTCTCGGTCCCACCCGGTCCACCGGACCGGCAAGCGAACATGGAACCTGAGAATTGATCTGTGCGACCAGTGGTCTTGGAAGTTCCATGTGCTCCGAATAAGGGGGAAGTGAGTACATAACGAATTATATATAACTCTTCATCTATTCCATCCATGGAGTGGGTTCCGGGACACGCCGCACTTGTGGGAACCAGTCTTCCTTCGGCCGCCTTCCCCACAGTCCCACGAGCTCACCACGGCCACGGCCACGCCTCTTTGGCTTGCCAGTGCTGCCGTCGCGTCTCGGCCCTCGGCAACCAACGGAGCTCCGACGTGTCTAATAGGTAATCCTAGACCACCTAGACCTCAGGTAGATATCTTGATTCATAAAACCATCACCGCCGCCCCCCTCCCCCCCGATTTTTGGATGGTAAAACTTTTGACTTTTTGGGAGGTTGTATCAATCCAAGAGTTCACATTAAGGTGGATATGACTTAAAGGAGTCTTGCACATGTCACGAGTCACAACATTGGCTAGTCCGGATGTGTTGCATGGCGGACGGCGGACGCGGGCTCGGACCAGCAGGACACCCCGGAACTAACAAGTACAGTAAGCTTCCACTCAGAGCTTTGCTAAGAATGAGCTGGCACTTGTATTTCTTCCATGTGACCCTCGATGAACAGGATACTCTCAAATGTTCAGCTTTTCAACTTGTCAACCCGAAAAAGAATCGAATGTATGTATTGTAATAACAATCTGTCACAATCTGGCCACCCCAATCCTGCCGGAGATCTAGGCCCCTCAGGTACCTCCCTCTCTGTCTGTCGGCCACTCGATCTCGTCGGCTGCTCAGGTTCCCTGACTGACTGTCTGACTTCTCCAGCTGCGCGCGCAGCTGTGCGTTCTCCGCGTGCAGGCGCGCCTTCTCCTCGGTGATTCGAATCACCCGCCCACGAAGCTGCACAGATCGAGCTGCGAAGGGGCGAGAAGTCAAAAGAAAAGAACGAGATGCATAGATAAATAACGGTTATTATAGAGCCAAGTTTTATGTCACATTATCTAAGACTTCTATTGGTTTGGCCTGCACTTTCACCTATATAGCCAAGTTTTTTGCTGAGAATTACATCCCTTGTTTCATGGTCCTCAGTCATGTTTCTCTAGCATCGGCTTTTAGGTGTTCCTTTACCAGTTGTTGGGATTCCTAGTCTAACCCAATGTCGGGCGCCGTGAGACGAACATGGGGCATGCGCCCGGGTCTCCCGTCGAGCCAAAACCGAACCAAACCAACCATGGCCTAGTTGCTCAATAGGTCTGACCACCGGCCGGACCTACGTCTCCCTTCTCACCACCGACGCCCTTGATCGGTAGATCCTGTCCAACGACTGAAAAAACGCGCGCCTGCTCGTGCGCCTCTTCACGTTCCTGCATGTTCTCAAGCTTCTCCTAGCGAATGATCTCAAAGGCAGACGGACTGTTCAAAGGAACTGATCTGCAAACTGATCTGCAGGAGCGCAGAACATGGAAAAAACTGGATGAATCTTCTTCTTCGGGTTTCCTCCTGCAACCGCAACCCTTGACGGATGCAACCCGTTTCCGGCATGTCCGCTCAAACGGGTCCAGAAGCACGATAATCAAGAGAGCCCTAGTGAAGCCGGGCGAGTTGCATAACGCGCGGTGGGACGGGCTTTAAGCCTGTCTGAAGCAATGTCAGGCAGCGCCTCATTTCGCTTGGTATAACGGTCAAGATATCTCCAATCCAACAAAACACATATATTTGTATAGTATAATTTTCTAGAATACAATATAACGTAACATAACATAACATAACATAGCTGCAACATATTGAACAATAAATAGTGTGTGTGTATATATATATATAACTATATGTCTACCCCAACGCTCTAGCAGCCTTTTCTGGAGTGTCCCACAGTTGAGCGTAGTCCCACAAAGGCCCTTTGGCCCGTCACGGACTGTGAAACAGCCAGCAACCTTGCGTAGCTTCACCGAGTCGGAGAAGGCGCGTCAGCGCCGAGACTCTCGGGGTCAACGGCCAGGAGATCTCCAAAGTGGAAGTCGAGGCGCCCAGAACATTGACTCACTGGGATGGGGACGAGCCACACCACCCAACTCCATGTGACTCCTTGATAACAGGTTTGAGTGTTGTGGCCTGATTGAATCCAACTTTCAACTGCCGCCACAGGCACGTCATCTACAGATGAGGCTGAGGAAGCTGCTGCCTCGGTTGAATCCCAACCGCCGGAACAAGATCTCGAAGAGTATGGAAGTTTGTAGGCGATGTTAAGGACAGAAGATCACATCTTCTGATATTTACCAAAAAGGGTTTGCTCACTGTACAGCCTTTTTTGGTGTCAAGTATTCTTGTCACATTACTGTCATAAGGCCACGGAATTCCACAACCCGGCCGCTTGGGCCCGCGCTTAACCAGTCCACTCCACGGAGGCACTCGCGGAGCGATACTGGAGCTTCACGAGAAAAGCACCAGGCCCAAACCCAAAAAAGATTGTAAAAGGCGGGGTTCTGGGGAGGATTTGTTCATCAACCAAATCGTTGAAAACTTTTGCTCACGGAGCTATGGGGTTCTTACTTCAAATAACAATGAGTTGCCCGCGGACACTTTAGAGACAGGTTGCTGGTGCTGGGCGCCGGCGCTGGCCCTGGGCAAGGATAAGCCTTCACCTCTGAGTCTGGCTGCCTCTAGGGTGAGACTTCAGTGCCTGGGAGAGTCCACTGATGGAGAGGTCAAGATCCAGTGAAGGCGAGGTCGTCGTTGGAGGCCTTTGAAGAATGGGCGAGGATAAGCCTTCACCTCTGGCTGTCTCTAGGGTGAGACTTCAGTGCCTGGGAGAGTCCACTGATGGAGAGGTCATAGATCCAGTGAAGGCGAGGTCGTCGTTGGAGGCCTTTAAAGAATGGGCGAGGATAAGCCTTCACCTCCGGCTGGATGGGCCTTGGGTGAGACTTCAGTGCGTGGGAGAGTCCACTGACGATCACATGACGATCACATCTCACAATCACGAGAGCTCCACTTCGACCTTTTTGTCGTGTGGAGGCTGGGTCAAACACGCGGCTGGGAGGCACCTTGCCTTTCCCCGGGTCCTTGCCTTTGCCCTTGCCCTTCGTGCTCGCTGCACGGGCTCGGGCTTGGCGACGCTCGTCCTCTTGCGATGCATCGCGAAGGGGCCTCCACACAGTTCGGCCTTTCGTTCGGCCTCTCACTCCGCCTGCCACTTCTTCTTCGCCTGTCACGGAGCAAGAGACAACAGCAAGAGACAACAGCACTTGTCACAACACTTGTTGGCCTGTGGTACTCGTCCCACTGCACTCCAGGGCACGGCCTCAAGACAACAAGCTACGTTGTCACCAACCCGTCACCAAGCTGTCACCAAGCAAACTCAGGCTCACACGGCATTGGCGCCTCTGCTGCAACCAGGCGCTTACCAGCATAGCAAGGCGGACCAGCCTCAAGCGGCCAGATCAGTGCAACCTGATGCTCGATACTCTCTCGCTACCCTCTCGCTTCTCTCTCGTTACTCTCTCGCTACTCTGAGGCCGCGGCGTAAACTTGGACACCATCAGTTCAACCCACTTGAGAAGAAGACCTCTTGTGACAACCTCTTGATTGATAACGGCTGCGTTGCATTGCAGTGTGGGCAAGTGTAGTCAAGTGTAGTGCTGTGAGCTGGCTGGGCACGTGGTGGAGACTGGCGCTGGTGCTGTGAGCTGGCTGCGCACGTGGTGGAGAGAGGTTGCTGGCGCCAATGCTGGTGCTGGGCGCTGGGCGCTGGTGCTGGTGCTGGGTGCCGGGCGCAGGTGCTGGCGCTGGCGCTGTGAGCCTCGCTGTGCACGTGGTGGAGACAGGTTGCTGGCGCTGGCGCTGGGCGCCGGGTGCCGATGCTGGTGCTTTGAGCTGGCTGTGCACGTGGTGGAGACAGGTTGCTGGTGCTGCATGGTGGTGGTGGTGCTGGGTGCTGGGTGGTGGCGCTGGTGCTGGTGCTGTGAGCTGGCTGCGCGCGTGGTGCAGACAGGTTGCTGGCGCTGGTGCTGGGCGCCGGCGCGGGTGCCGGCGCTGTGCTGGTGCTGTGAGCTGGCTGTGCACGTGGTGGAGACAGGGCGCCGGGCGCCCGTGCTGGTGCTGGTGAGCTGGCTGCGCACGTGGTGGAGACAGGGCGCCGGGCGCTGTGCTGATGCTGTGAGCTGGCTGTGCACGTGGTGGAGACAGGGCGCCGGGCGCCGGTGCTGGTGCTGGTGAGCTGGCTGCGCACGTGGTGGAGACAGGGCGCCGGGCGCCGGGCGCCGGTGCTGGGCGCCGGGCGCTGGGCGCCGGTGCTGGTGCTGTGAGCTGGCTGTAGGACGTGGTGAGCTGGCTGCGCACGTGGTGGAGACAGGTGCCGAGCGCCGGTGCTGGTGCTGGGTGCTGGGTGGCGGTGCTGGTGCTGGTGGTGTAGCTTGCATATGTGAGGATCTATTTTCGGATCTTTTTCCCAGATAGCGAAGCTATTCGTGTACTTTTGCGCGCAGAATCTTATACGCACAAGATCATACGGCCTTATCGTTCTGCAGACCGTTGCTTCAAGCATGCTACAAAGTCAATAGTGGCGCTGGATACTGCTTGGCCTTGGGCCAATGACACTTACGGGCTTTGCTGTTTGCGCGCATACTTTTGTGCGCATAAACTTGTACGCGCAAGATCATACGTTGTTATTCCCCAAGTAGGGATAGCTATGGGCTATGGGGTTCTTGCTGCAAATAAGAATGAGCTGGCTGCGCGCGCTTTCGAAAGAGTGTCGGTGCTGGCGCTGGTGTTGTGGTCCTGGGCGCTGGCGCTGTGAGCTGGCTGAGCTGGCTGAGCGCGCGTTTAAGACGGGCGGCGGCGCTGGTCGGTGATAATGGATGAGGCTAAGATTTGTTTAGGTTGTTGTTTTTTCTCGCGGTTTGTTGGTTCTGGGCTCGTGCTTTAATCGTCGTGGATGATATCACCGTGGTCCATAGATCACTTGAAGCATTTGAAAAACGACCTCATCCAACCTCACCCCGGTTCTAATGCTCTGACGGCTTGGATAAAGCCACGTCTGACAAACTCTAGTTGAAATCATCAACCCTTCCGCGCACTTCACTCTTCCAATCCCTGGGTTGCCCGACAGTTTCAACCAAAGAGGTTGAAGGAGAGCACGAAGCAAAGCGGGGATATCTTTGAGGCAATCAGCAGGCTGTCTTCCGTGTAAGTTCCGGGGGTGGTGTTGGTGAAGAGCATCATCTCAGACAAAACGATGTTAAACTTAACCTTGGAAGCATAGGGGAGTTATTTTTTAACACCAAAATTTCGACCCAGAACCCCCACAGAGAATAACGACAAACGCTCAACAAAAAATTACACCAGCATAGACCCAGATAGCTAGGCAGAATCCCACGACCTGTTGACATGCGACTGGCTGGAACAAGAATGTACGCAGCCTACACAGCCAGCTTACGGCACCTCCACAGCGCGCACAATCAGCTGACACCAGCACCGGTGCGCTTTGCCAGCTGGCAACACTGGCAGCGGCGCCAGCGCCCGACCAGAGTGATTGTTAGCGCCAAATTTTCCCCAGAACCCACATAGAGAATAATGACAAAGGCTCAACAAGAATTTTGGGTGGTTGATGAACAAACCCTTCCCAGAACCCCCCTGGCATCATTTTTCCCCGCTCCCCCTGCCTTCTTTCCACCGTCCACTTCACCGCCGGCGTAACTTTCTTGCTGCGCTTTCGCAAAGCCAGCTGCTTTCCTTGGTGAGGCGATAGAGTTCAAGGGTTGCCCACTCTGTGTGAGAGTGTGGCTCAAAGAAATATCCTTAACAATTACATACCAAACATGATTTGAACACAGAATCTTGGACAAGACTCAATGCTTCCATGGGAATTCCATGGGGGTCCTATTTTCCAACATCTCAAAAAGAAAACGTTTAGTCCTCCAAGCAACAGCTCAATAAACAGCAGGGAAAAAACAAAATTCCAAAACCCTAGCGCCTTTCAATGGAAAACATTGCGCGCAGTTAAGCTAAAGGCTTCAATAGAATACAAAAAATCTCAAATTCGGTTCAACCCTGCCTCCGTCACTCGTTCTGCTTCTCTTTCCTTACACCAAAAAATAGAAATAAAAGAATCATCAAAATCGATGAAAATCGCTAAAAAAAACCAAATTATCCCGGCAAGAGACCCCAAACAGTGTGAGGTCTATGAGCAGAAAGTCTAGAGACCTAGACGCATTGGGGTCCAGAGAGGTGACGGCGGTGATGAAGGTGGGGATCGTGGCGAGTGAGAGTGGGGGTGGGAGTGAAAGTGAGAGTGAGAGTGAGTGTGACTGTGAGAGTGAGTGTGAGTGAGTGTGTGAGTGAGAGTGAGTGAGAGTGAGTGAGTGTGAGCGCGAGTGAGTGTGAGTGAGAGTGAGAGTGTGAGGGACTGTGAGCGTGAGTGAGTGGGAGAGTGAGAGTGTGAGAGTGTGAGCGTGAGTGAGAGTGGGAGAGTGAGTGAGTGAGTGTGAGTGAGGTGAGAGTGAGTGTGAGTGAGAGTGTTGTGTGAGTGAGAGTGAGAGTGAGAGTGAGTGCGAAGCGAGTGTGAGTGAGAGTGAGTGTGAGCGTGAATGTGAGTGAGCGAGGTTCACAAAGTCCCTGCCACGAAATCTGCACATCGAGGGTCACAGAATGCTGCGCCTGCCAGGAACTCTGCACATCGAGGGTCACAGAGCGCTGCGCCTGCCACGAAATCTGCAACCGAGCACATTTAATCCAAAAGTCGCGATTCACTGCGCCTGTCACGAAATCTGAGCTCCTCGACGATCACTACCATGTCCAAAGCGCTGCGCCTGCCACGAAAACTGCATTTCGAAGTAAAACAGCTCCGATACCTTGTGCCTGTCACGAAAAGTCGACTTTGGAGCACCAAAACACGAGGTTTCCCTTGCGCCTGCCACGAAAAGTGACCACCTTGTACCAAAATGCGCGCGGCATTACAACGAGAGCGCAGCCGCTAGCAGCACCTGCCGCCGCCGCCACCCAGATTCTGCGAGCCTGCGCAGTCGAAATGCCGAGAGGCACGACTGCAGCGAATTAGCCGTTCACGCCCGTAACAGCGATCTAAGCACACCTGCTTTTCACTTACCGTAAGAACCCCTCAGTGTGCCCACACTTTGGGGAAAAATCATCAAAAATCGTTGAGAATCAACAAAAATCATCAAACATCGATAAAAATCGCTAAACATTAATTGCGGGTGGATATTAACCTAACAACCCGACAGTTGCTGAGGCTATCCGGCAACTATGAAGTGATAAGCAACTCGCAAATACTTTCTCCTCAAGGTGCAGCTTGAGCCAAATGGTCATTGGCAGTTATGCGCTATGCTTATGTACATGCAACGTCGCTCCACTATAAGCATTGGGCGCACATTCAAATTCAAGGGTAAGTGTCCTGCGCGCTCGACTGCATCGTATTGAATTTGGCCGCAAGACCTGAAAGTCTTTAAACTACATTCACTACCGAAACTAAGCGGGCTTTACGTATAAATATGCCTAGACCATGGCTAGCTGCTCATTTTGAATTAAACAGATAGTTGAATTAGCCACTCTCAGACCTCTCAGTAGATCTTCGTCTCGAGATAGTCCAAACTTCTCTATCGGATCGGTGATGCGACGAGATCGTGGTGACTTCAACTACACATAGGTATAAGATGTCCATGTTGGTGGTCAGGATACACTTAATGACTTTGCTTCAGCAATGGACTCAGATCCGGTGGATCGAACCATGCTTAGCTGTCTGGTATCTTACCATTGCCTCCAACCTCGGCCATCATACCTCCAATTGTTTGTGGTTTCCATATTGATTCCAGTTTTGAAATGACCATGTATTGTCACGGTTTCTGGAACCTGTGTCACCTTTGCCTCGCCTTTGCTCTTGGCACTTCGATCTTGGTTGGGTTGGTCCAGAGAAGGTGTCCATGAGATTTCTGGTTGTGACCTGAAGATGCCGCCGATGATGATTTCGTTGACCCTTTTCCTTCATCTGCCTCTTTGATTTCTGGAGCTGTGCTCGGCTGCGCCTTCACACCGTATTTGCGTTGATCCACAAGTCTTTTGATCTGCCCCGGCTCCAACATGGTGTTCCAACGTTCGAAAGGTTTTTTGATCATGGGCTATCTCGATCATCACCTGTTGTGCGACTGGTGGCCTTTTGATTTTGCACTGATCCATCACCAGCAAGATGGGTCTATCCCATTTTGATTTGGGTTTTGCATGGAGAACGTCGATGGTATTGATGCACTTGCGAGTACGTGAACCTTCAAAATCCTCTCAGAAATACGAGTATGCGTCAACACCAAAGATGGCGCTATACACATTTTCGGATCAACCTCGACATAGTATGAGCTTTCCCAAGTTTGATCTCCTCGGCCTCTTCTGGGGTTGAGTTCGCGGGGATCACAACTTCAGTGAATTCATGTTTGAACATATCCGGAGTGAATCCAAATGCCATGACTTGTAGTGCGAATTAATTGTCCAATCATGTATTCTCCACAGAAACGGTGCCCTGCCTCCTCGAACGTGATCTTTTGTTGATCTGCATACGCTGTCATCGTTGGGTCGATGGGCATGTCGTTGGCATCGAAACCATTGAATACTTTGTTAGTAAAGTCGGACATCAAGCCGCTTCTCTCTGAACTTCACTTTGAAATCGGCAATGCTCATCAGGTGGTAGGACTGTATATCGGTGCGATCAATTGTCCAATACAGCGAGTAAGGTACCTATCCATCAATCAGGGGCTTTGTCTTGGCAAACTCCGACTTGACGGGCGCCTCCGCTTCTTTGAACACCAGAGTTCGCACGATGCTCTGGATCACTGCGACGCTGCTCACCCATCCCATGGGGAGTACTGCCACGGCCGGATAGACCTGCTTACCCGGTTCACCGCCCAGCAGTGCTGCATCCACTAGCTTGCCGAAGGCCATAAGCCGAAACCAACAGGCCGGCAGTCTGAACAAGTTGAAGCATTGCGAAGTCTTCAGAATCTACCAACCACACCTCACGCTCCTCCTGCTCCACAAGGGTGAGCTGGCCCAAATAGGGCAACAACTTGTCATCACCATCACCCCTATCCTGGAACATATTGGAGGGGATAAGATTGCTGATGAATCTCTGCATACGCACCACTTGCCCGTCCACTTTCTTTTCCTTCTTGACCGCCCCCGCCCCGTTGAGCACAGGACGGCCTCGATGGTCCTTGAACGCGTCATCAGGGTCCACAGCCACCATGAGGCCTCGAGGCCTCGCTCAAAGGCCGCTTGCACCACCTTATCCCATTCTTGATCCGAGGCTCTTACCTTTGACTGATGGGGGACCTCATGCCAATCCTGCACCGGCGTGAGGCAGCCTTCCGGGTCCTGAAGCTTCATCATAATTGGTCAGGCAGGAACTTCACAGCATCCTGGATCGCAGCCTGTCCCACCTTGGGCCAAGCTGCAACAACCTCCTCAGCATTAATGTCCTCCATCTGCACCACGAGATCACCTTGATAGTCGAAACGGGCGGCCACTAGCTGCTGGGCCGCGTCACCAAACGGCTCACACGAGATTCCAGCGACCTCTACGTAGCATAGGGAACGACACAGGTGATCCACCGTCAGCTTCTGTCCTCAGGAAATTCAGGAAATTCGCCATGCAGGCTGCCCCCTTCAGCAATCCTGGGGTCCTTCTCCTTGAGATATGCCATCACCGCCCGCGGGTTGATGGGTAACAAATCATCACCTCGCAGTTGCTTGGAGGATGATGTCCTCGGGGGACACTCCTTGCTCCAATGAAGTTTGCGCTACGCCGCTACGTGGCCAAGAGGAGAGTTCCTCTCCTGCAACAACCTCCACAGGCCAGCGAGCATATCCACTGGAGTACGTTGCTTTCCCAAATAGGCCTTTCAGACCTCCCGCCAAGAGCCCTTCGGCTCGGCTTCACCCTCTTCTTCTCCTGGACCCTTCCAGGGTGAGTCACTGGCGACATCCGGGGCCTTACTGGCGCCAGGCTCTATCCCCCTCGACTTGAGGTATGCAGTGAACTCTTTCACGCAGTCCTTTGCGAAAGCCCATCCCGGGACCTTCCCATCAATCTCTTCCTGGGTGAGCTGACCGGCCCCCCCAAGTGAATAGAGGCACCTCGCCGAACAGCTCCACACTCGAGGCTGGCCCCTGCACAGAGATGATAGGCACATCTTCTGACCAACTTCTGACCAGCTCCTTTCTGCATCCAGTCTCTCATCTGAGGGTCACTGGCCAGGACATAGGAACCAATGACCCATTGCCCTTGCGCATCCGCACTCAACGGATCCGTCACTTCCACAATGACAGTACCATGTGCAGCACTGCCATCATCGAGAACTGCTCCTTCAAGGAGCATCCCAGGGCGGCACTGCAAACGGCTCCATGGCTTTCCACTCCCACCCCCTGCCATCCCCGTTGTGTGGACGGCAGGGGGGTAACAGTTGCTGGAGCCCAGAACTGAAGAGCGGGTCGACATATCTTCGTAGCTCCTCTAGCAAGCAACGACTCGGCAAAACTCATTGCAATAAACTATGTATGGCATGTATTCATTCTTTATGTGTTTTCTGGTTTGTTTTTGCATATTTATATGTTGCATAATTATCATAATGACCAGGCACTGCACAAAGACTTGTTCCACAGTATGTCTAGAACCCGAAAACATTATCAGAACCTGTTCACACTGTTCACATGCATCTCCCGATATATGTATATATATATATATATAGTGTTTCTTTTTTTTGGGGGGGGGACATGTCTTCAGCCCTCCCCGGGTGCTTGCTGCGCAAGCGCTGAGTCTCTCCGATATACCTTTCATGGCGAGGTCACGGACTGGAATGGTCACACAGATCAAAAGACTCGAGCTCACATGGGTGTGCCCTGGCTGGGTTGGGGGTCAGTCGGTCAGTCTCCCTATTTCAGCTACACACCCACATGGACTACGAGCCACTCGAGAGCCACTTCGCCCTCTTGCGCAACAAGCTCCTGGTCAAGCTGCTGGTGCTTCACCTGGCAATCAGAACTCGACCAGGGCAAGGCTTGACCAAACCAAAGGGTGCAGGCTTCTGTCTTTCTTCCCCGATCTCGCCCAGCTCGCTCGCTCGCCCAAGCCATCTCTCCGAACGGTCCCTTGGAGCCCAATCACATCCTTCGGGTCGAAGACCGAACTTCATGGTGTGACCCGAACCACAGGGAGTGATGAACTTCGATGGTGTCAAACACCAAAAAGAAGTGAATGTTGTCAACTGTGGGTGGAAATGAGAAGAAAGCCGACTTAGTAACTACATGCTTTACCATTCACCGACGACCGGAATGATTCGGATATGGGAAAATGCTAAGGCCAGACCAGTTAGTGGTTGATTGCTGTGTTTATGACGTGCAACAGAATACAATGTTGTGCAATGGTGATGCAGTGGTTTGCAAAGTGACGCTATGTTGTGAAGTGGATTGTCGCAGGAAAGATTATAGAGTACACCAAGGATCGTTTGCGCTGTAGCAATTAGCAAAGTGAAAGGATAGCCACAAGATCATCTGGTTCGAAGCGTTCCCCAGCAGAAAGAAAAAAACACTTGGCCTTGGCTTCGCCCGAACTGCTCCGAACCTGTCCACAACTTCCCAAATCCATCGGTGCAGTGGTTCTCCCGAAACTCCTCCGCCCCGGAGCTCTAGTCTCTGCCTCCAAGGCCTTAGTGTTCATTTCAGCTGCTTGAACTTTCTCTTCGCAAGCCTGGCCCGGTCATGAAAACGAAAGCGCTCAGCGCTCGCTTTGAGGCTGGAGTCCCCGGTGGCTTGGCTGAAGTTCCAGAACGAAGGCGATGTACAGCCACCGACAAGCAAATCTCGAGAGCTTGTATCTGTGGACTGCAGGCGCAAAGGTCATGAAAGACTAAACCAGTACCGAAAACACAGTTTCGGCAGAAGCTTCCATCATGGAAATTGAAATCCTTGTGTTCTTTTCATTTCAAAAAAGGTGTCATGAGTTGGATGGCCAGGGCCACGAATGGAATCCATGTTGGTTCATCTTCACTATCCAATGTTCAGTTTCGGCTGGTGAGTCATCGGTGTTTAGACCTCACCGACCCAACCTTCAGCTCCTTTTGATGCTTCATCTGCTCCTCCTGTGCAGCCGCGCGCTGCTTTGACATCTCCTGGCTCACGAGCTCGTCTGCTTGGTTCAAGCGGAGAACCCCCTTTGGTGGCTGGCCTTTGTGTTGAACATTGACCACAAATTCGATGGAAGCGACAACCGTTTATCAGTGAATCCACTGACATCCACTGTTCTATCGCATACTGCGGGTAACGAGTTGCACCCGTTTGGTTCCTTGGATCTTGAAAAAGGAGGTTCCCAGTCGGGACGAGAAAAAAAACGAAGTATCAATCAACGATGCGACATCCCTTGGGTCAAGAAGATTGAGGAGCTGTCATTCTTTCAGGCACCGAGTTGGCTTTCATTCACCAGCTTTCCTCCCCTCTCCCTTCTCAAAACTCCTCGTGGAGGCGGCGTGTCTCCTGAGGGGAGATGGGTGAGCCTCTTTGGGTCCGGGTAGCATCCACTAAGATCAAGAGCGCATGGGTGATCGAAGGTACAAAGACTAGCTAGACCACACCCACTTCCTGAGGGGTGTACTCTAGTGACTCTAGTGTATACTTCTTTCATTCTTTGGCCCATCGGATCTCTATCGACCCTGGCTTCGACCCATCTGCCAGTGCTCGCGCCTGCTCAAGCTCCAGGCGGGCTGCTTTGGCCTCGGGGGATGTCGGGGCGGCTTCCGCATGCAGACAGGCACCGAACTTTGGCCCGTCTGAAGGCATGCCTCCAGCACAGCTGCCTAAGACTCCGAGTTTCGCCCTGTGTTCTGCCACAAATCCCTTCAACACCCAAAAAAAATCCAAAAAATTAACACCCAAAAGCTCAGCCGGCACCGGGCTGGGCCGACCGAACCCCCGTCCTTCGTCCCCCGCCTTCCTCCTTCAACACTCCGACGAAAAGGTTTTGGGACACCGGAATCGGGCCGGACCTGCACGTCCGCATCGTTGGCCCGCCGCTGCTGCGCGCCCAGCTCCTCGCCTTGTGCCTGGGGAGACGGGGAGAGTTGCAACGCGGAGTGGACGTGGTGGACGCGAGACGGTGAAACAGACCCGTTGGAGAGAGCTGTGGGTTTGGAGATGATGCCTACTTGGGGGGGAGCCATGACCGTTTGTGAATGTCCGTGATAGAAGATGTGGTTCAAACACTGGATGGTCTTTTCTTCACCTCCGAGAACGGTTCTGATTTACCTTTGGCACCTCGATCTGGTGAACGTCCGAAAAAGGTTCAAAGGTGTGCCGATGAGGATGTGAACAGGTACAATGCTGTCAGCATTGCACCAACCATCAACCACCCATCCATTTGCCATCAATGAGTGGATGTCCTTACCTCTTGGGTAGACTCATGCGTTCTGTACTCTGGAATTCTATCACATGGGTCTTCACACGGATTTCTGGGGACCGCCAGGGCACGAGGCCGCCTACCAACCCCGGTGCCAACCCCGTGTCTGGTGGTCTCCATAGATAGAGACGAGTTCCAACTCCAATACTGAGTACAAACACAAGTTGCTCTTCGCCCGAAACAGAAAGTGCCGGCACCGGACCGTCTTCAGACCTCCTCCCACTCCTCAACCTCTCCATCTCCCAATCCTCCTCCCACTCCTACACGCGGCAAGGTCAAACCAACGCGTGGAACGCGAAAGCACTGAGAGGAACGCCTCGAAGGCTTGCAGCTGCTTGCTCTTCTCAAGGGCCTCCTGAGCGTCCCGCGCGTCAGCTACGTGCGGAACGCCACGTGAGGGAGCCACGTGCATTCTCCGCCACTCGGGAGCCACGGACGCTCAGTTTGTGTTTTTCTTTTTGGGGTTCGAAGTCCGAATGAAAGTAGGGCCTGGCAGGGCCAGAAGGAATCCATGCAAGGCCAGATGTACCAAATTCTTTGAATGATGTTTTGGCTTTGTAAGAAGCAAGAATGGGTGGGCAAGAGGCGTTCTGACCTGCAGCCAACCCAGTTCCACAAGACTTGTTCCGCAATACGACTGACGGGGAACCGTTTTCCTTCGTAAAAACGACACCTGGTCGTAGAGCTGTCGGTAGCGCTGCACTTCACGACGGGCTTGCTGCTCATCCGCCACCTTGGGCATTGGCAGATGTAAGTCGGTGTGGGGAACGGGTCGAAAAGTGGCCCAGACACGACTTATGGGACTGGCATATTTACCATCATTTATATACCCCGTTTCAACCCCAATGTATGCAAATATTGAATATACATTGAGTGTATGGGTTGAGTCACCTGACTTCAACTGACTTCAACTGACTTCAACTGACCAGGTGAAGAAGAGCCTCCTACATGACACCGATCGAGATCAACCCATCTGACCACTCGTTTGATGTCGAAAGGGTCACATGTTGGATGCTCAGAAAGAAGACTCACGCGGGCTCTCATGCAGGTTCTAGATACGAGTCACAGCCCTAACCAAAAATGCCTTATGATCTGGTGGTTCCCTTCTGATTAACCGGCAAAGACTGCCACTCTGGCAAATAGCTAAACAGTCCGAGATCACTGAAAAGGGGCGTAACTGCATAACAATTTGGCAGAACTGCATAACAGACAGAACTAAAGAGCTTCAAACTTCAAACATCTGTGCATTTGCCATCTTCACAGAAGTGTCCGACCTTGCGATCGAGCTCTTGCTTCCACACGCGCTGCTCTCGCTGGCTCTGCAGCTCCCGCTCCTGGGCGAAAAGAAACAACCACGAGGGCCTCCGATCGTCGACCGCCAGCCCAGACGTTCCGGACCATGATCCAAATAGCATGTGTTCCATGTCTATGTGAATGACAGTGCAAGCACATGCAAGCGCTGAAATTTCATTTTCGCATTCAAAACCACATGTGATATCATATGACCCAGAAAAGAAACCCTTTGACAGGACCCCCCCTCAGTGCTGTCGATCCCATCAGCTTCAGTTGACCTACCTTTTTGAGGCCCGACCATGGTGGTGTAAAGACGGCCGTGCTGACGACCGGAGCGTCTTCGCTTCTCATGGTGATCTCTTTGCACTTCAAGAATCCTGGAATCCCACAGCAAAAAAGGTATCCCTATATAATATATACCTAGGCCTAGAACCTGAATGACCTCTATTTTGGATCACCAACCACCCGAAATTAGGTCTTTTCCTATCAAAACGGAGGTCAAATGGGCTCTAGGTATATATATATATGGGGGTTGTTCAAAAGTCCTTTCATTTTTTTCCAGGCCTTTCGCAGGACCTTCGCGAAGCTTTCGCAAACTTTCGCGCGTGGGGTTTTACCACTGTCGGCGAAAATGGTTTTTCGTTGGGGCTAGAGGCTTTCAAGGATTCATGCAGTTGCCCTGGCACGTCTTGTGTCCTCTGATCACTGACACATTGATTGCTGAGGAACAGGAAGCCAGCCAACCAAGCAGTTTTCATGTTGGTGTGTTTTTGGTTGGGCACAACCCTCCATGAACAAGAGATGGCTCAGTCAGGCCAGTTTGCTCAGACTTCCAATTTGCCGGGAAAAAGCAAAATGGTTCAGACTTCCAATTTGCTTTTT
>CAXAMN010015670.1:37477-53839 GCA_963970005.1 Durusdinium trenchii | reverse complement strand
GGGGGGCGCTCCTTTCACTTTCAAGCTATCCGTGGTCTGTGAGCGCGAAAAGCAGAGTTCAAGCTATCAGTACCGAGTTTGTGAGCACCTTCCAAAAACCATCCAAAGCCTGGTGACTGCAATTTCCACATGGGTTTCGTCGGTCCACCGGCCGAATCACCCCCAATTTCTAGATTCTAGATGATATCTTCCCTTCCACTGGGGTCTTTTCCACGTCGTGTTTCTTGCTTTTTTGGGGAGACTCCCGAAACCGCTGTCTTTCACACCTCGGTCGCTCTGCGACAGCGCGGCGATGGACCTGGTGAAATCTTGATTCGACAAGGCGTGATGTTGCAACTCCTCCGGGTCAACGGTCACACGGACAAGCTCGCCGAGGGTGACCGAGTGTGAATGAGGAGAACTCACCTGCCGGTGACCTCACCGTCAACCTCACCGTCATCACCGATGCCAAAAGAAACACGACAAAGAAACAAACTAAGAACAACCAGAGCACTAAAGACTATATACGTTGAACTGCTTGCTCTTCGGTTATAAACTAGTTATAAAGATAGAATAATTGCACACGTTTCCGTGAAGTGAGGACTTCTGTTCACTGAGTGCATTAACCGGGCACACACCTGTTTTGTGGTACGAGGTACAGACCATCAACTCTGGAAAACCAAAAGAACTTGATCTGCTGAGCGTATGGTCCTTTTGGAGAGTAGATGTCATCCCTCCCAAAGTCCGCCCTTTCACGCGCAACCTGCGCTCTGCGCGGCCCTTGGGTGTCCATGTTCGCCACACGACGGCACCGGTCCAGTCCCACGAGTCCTGTCCTCACACTCCCGGCACTTGGCTCGAAGTTGCTCCCTGCACGGACCGGAGGGACGTGACGGCCATGCCGGAACGGAACCGGCGGAACGAGAGGGAGGAGACGACTTGGGGGCGGTCGTAACCGTGGATTGATATATACTTCTATATACTTCAATGCCGCTGAAAGACAGGGTGAAATCCACACAAGCATGTTGGCCTGCACCTACTGGTGGGAACATCCCAGAATCGCCAAAATTGGTAGATTCTCTCAGAGTCAAGCCTTGGGTAGAAAAGTGAATCAACATCCAATGTCTCAGTCAATACATGTTCTGAAGAAGCTATCAAAAACGAAGTACATAAGTGTTCAGGCAGCCGGGACTTGAAAAGGGTCGCGCATTTGGACCCAGATGAAAGAGAGCCTTAGTCGTGCCAGCTCAGCTTGAGCTCGTCGAGTGCTGTCGTCTTGCTCAGCCTGCAACGGCAACACACATGTGGGCCCCTCGTAAGGGATTTCTTACCCAGGCAAGAAATGCAGAGTCCTCATAAGGGACCCAAAAAAGGAACGAATTGACTACCAAACCAATACAGTAGTTCTGACGGGTGTTCGAATTAGTCGGTACTGAACACCTCAAATACCCGAACAAGTATCCGTTCGCTCAGCAAAAACTCCCTGAGATATAGAAACGATCGATTGGGAAACCACTTTCCACAAACAAACTTCTGCGATGGCACCACTCCTGCTCCTGCCGCAGCCGGCGCTTGAGCGCGTCTCTCTCCTCCTGCAGCCGTCTGTACCTGGAATTCGCAGTCATTCTCCGACCCAGAGGATCCCAACATCTGAATCTAAACCCACTGGTAGAATGGAAGATCCGGCAACCTGTGGATTTGTGGGTCTCGTTGTTTGAGCCACCATGCCGGGTCAACAACGGCCAACAAGACCAGAAGTGATCTACAATCTCAGCCACTTGAAGAATGACTCTTAGAGCTCCAATGCGCTGACCAGACATTCACCGGCTTGCGCCGCCCGGGCGCGCGCGCCCGCGCCAGCGCTTGCCCGGCGCCGCACGAACTGCCGCGCACAGGTCTTGCAAGGACTCATGGAGCTGTTTCAAGGTCATGTTGTCCTCCTGCAACCCGATCTTCAACTCGACTCCTCAACCCTACAAGGATGCACAGGGTCCATATGATTTCGTAGGTCCCCCAACAACTGCGCATTTGGTCAAAAGAGGAGGAGGGGTGTTGGCCGGCTCAAGACACCAAAACCAAAAAGGAACTGGTGAACATCCCTTGTGCTTCATGAATGTTCATGACTGGTCACAGCTCCTCTCAACAAAGGTTTCCCCTTCAGAGCCCGCCCCCATGGAGTCATAATGAATGGAGGCCAAGCAACCCATGGCCATTCCCGCCCAGAACATCCCAAGTCCTACACGTCTGACGGACACCTGGTTGGCACCACTTTAGGGAGGAAAAAACACCGATTTAGCAGCCAATTCGGTGGTTGACCCTCTTTTCACTTTGATCTGTTTCAGAGCAACCCCCTATGGATGATCGACAAACCCTTTGCATCATGCTCTGGCTGAACATGGTTGAACATTGGTGGCCTTGTTTCTCCAACCTCATCTCACCCAGCTGCAGCTGCTTCTTTTTCACCCAGCTCCCAGCGCGCACCGGTCGCGGCACGCCTTTGGTCGCGGAAGACGTGCTCGCCGCGGACGGACGACGTGCAGGGTGCGGTGATCACTCCCAATTGAAATCTGGGACATCGATCACACTCCCCCAGGCTGCGACCACATCTTCATTCCAAGTGAGGGGACAAAGTTGCTCACTAGGGTGGACGGCTGAATCAACTGCACTTCCAATCTTCCAGTATGTTTGTCAAGTTGTCGCAGCTTGACCTGAGCTGTGGACCAACAAACAACGTTGAGGAAACCCGGGGAGTGCTCCTAGGGCTTCGTAGCTTCCTGCTCAATGGGCAAGCAAAAATGCCAGCCCTCGGCTTGGTTCTCAGGGCGGATCATAGTCATAGTCGTCCCGCCATTGTGCCTGATGGCCAGGTCGTCTTGGACATGTTGTGCCCGACCCCCGTGGCCTGGCCACCACCAAAAAAGAATGAACATCGTCAGCATTACCGGTGGTGTGAATCTATCCTATGCATTACTGTGGGGCCTCATGTGGTAGCACCACAAGAACTGGTTCAAACACTTGCCTCAGCTGCTCGAACCTCCATTTTGCTTGATACCTCGCACCATTCGCTTCCGTGATGGCGACCAACCCCCAAAAAGAACGAACTCTCCGAAAGCTCCCCACCAAAGGGACCCATATACATCCCAGGCCCACATCGGACTCCGAAGGCTTGAGTCTTGAGTGTAAACCATTCATTCAGCAAACCCCTGGTTTTATATGGTGGTTTTACAGCTCCAGGCTGCGTGGGGGGGGGACCTTTTGATCCACCCACCGCCTCTCTCCCCATCTCCGGGGCTCCGCACGGCGGCGGCCGGCGCGGGCGCCGCGTCGTTGGGCTGCCACAGCGCTTTGCGGACGCGGAGCTCCTGGAGGGACGGTGCGAGGGCGGGCGGAGTGCCAGAGGTTGGGATGCTAAGGAATTTGGGGGGGGGGCACCTCATTGGCAAACTTGTAGATGTCGTTCTTGTTCAAAGATCCTGTGTTGGTGTAAGGGGCTCAAAGCAGTTGTCCGTACCTAATTCATGTTCATCTGCGGACCAGTGAGGAGTGTGGATGGGAATGTGGACGGCCACCAGTTCGCACTCCAAAACCATCATAAATCAACAGGAGAAGAGCAGCCTTGGATTTGCTATGTATTCTCAGCTGTGGATTTGCTGAGTCTAGGACCCGAACGGCCCAAGAGGTCGGTCGTGTCTCGTCTCGTCTCCGAGCGAGCGAGCAAGCGAGGGATTGACCCGGTTCGATGCGAGGACGCTTTTGCAGACCAAAAGGGGCCAACGACTCAGATGAGGAGCTCAAATCCATCCGACTCGACGTGGATCTCGTTCACCGGCTCGGCGCCGGTGAACGACTCATTCGAAGGAAGAAGAGACTGCGGGGTGAAGCCTTTGTAGGGGGAGGAATCCCATGGCACCAGATTGTTTGAGCCATAGCCACAGGGTGGCAAATGCATGCTACTGGTACCCAAGTAAGTCATGTTATGTACTGTATATACTACTATATACCTTCGGTCTATCCCATTACCAGTAGCAGTGGATGATGATGGTTAGGTTACAAGCCTTCCTCTAAAATAGTCATAAGACCCTTTACATCCTTTTACCGACTGCTACAAGTACTGGTAATGGGCTACACCCTGTATATACCCTAATAGCCAATGACTGCGACCCTTTTGGACTCGGCCTCCACCCGTGTCCTCTTCCAACCCAGCCACCATTCGCGAGAGCGCCTTGGATGGTCGCCATGGATCTTTGTCCATAGCTGGAGTCGTTCTCTCATAGCATCATAGTAGTAGATAGAAAATATAATGAATAGAATACATTAGAATACAGCACTTTGGCAAACCATGGCATGTGTGCAAGTTCTTTGCTCTGCACCTGCTGATCAAGCTAGTCCTTCCCGATGTGCGTCTGCCTCAGCCTTTCGTCACATCCCCTCCGTCGAATGAGCCAAGTCACCGTGTCCACGGTGTATGCACCGCCGAAGGGTTTCCACAACTCGAAAATCACCTGCAGGGTCATCACCTCAGATCGTTGTCCGAGATCTTTCTCCGAAAACGCGCGAAGAGCAGGTGATAGAAAGTGCCTAACTCAGAAAGCGCCGAACAGGGGTAGATCATTTGTCTTGAATTGGTCTTGCTCGGCCTACTTGGCGGACTTTGAAACTGGTGAAACTGGAGATGAATCTACCAGCTCAGCACATATGGATGCACACGCCGAGCAATTACACAAGTCAGGAAAACGTTCAACGATAATTTGAGCATCAACATTCTGTCAGCATCTTTCAACCCAAATCTCCACTTCTCTCATGTGATCTTTCCATGTCAGGTGGCAATGGCACCGCTCATCGCACCAAAGAAAAGGGCTTGGATGCTCAGGATCCTGTGGCGTCGCTTGGACTCGGATCCGACGGCTAAGCAGGGCAGGAGGGCAGGAATGGTCGGAATCGGACGACCAAAACGAAACCCTCTTGGACCAAACAAAAGCCCTACATGGACCAGGGCTTTAGAAGGACTAAAGCTGTACTCAAGAGGTTGATAGGAAAATTGTGCCTGAACATCCAGAGGGCCCCACGAGACAGGTGGTCTCACACACCCTTACAGGCTTGTCGGGGAAACTCTCGGCTTACAGGAAGCCACTTAGACACACCCTGAGATGTTCTGATGCGCTCCCGCATGGCGTTCCGCATGTGTCTAAGAATCTTGGGAAGCAAAACAGCCGTTTCATGCTTCGGATGTTGGCCAAGCGGCTATGCCAGTGGTGTTGTTGTTGGAAAGGGTGCTCTTCAGTCGAGGCTTGCACTGCTAATGGACAAAACTTGAAGTACCAGGAAATGGAAAAACTGTGATATCCATGAATTGGATGACTTCCGGGCTTCGAACACACCTCCATTGCATCCACAAAACAGCCGAACTGACAGTGCATTATACAAAACTGTTGCAAAGGAGGAGTACCTTCCAGAAATCCACCTTTGGGGACCAAAAGCCTCGTCTTCCAAGCATCGTCTTCCAACCCCGGCCACCGAGGGGTCAAACCCGCATGAACCACCGCTTCTCACGGCCCGAGAGTCTTCTCGTCCGGGGCCATGGAAAAGGTGCCAGCGCCCAGCAGGGGGAAAGCCATGAGCTCTAAAATCCCCAAGACGTATAACAGCCTGGGAAAAAGGCAAAGGCAGGCACCGGCTTGAAATGGAAGGAGGTCGAGTCCAAGGCTTCCGGACTTCGAAGTCCAGCTTCAACCCAGATTTTTCTGCCCTTTGCGTGGGAAGATGGACCAACTGCGTATCGATGTCTCAGACGGAACCTGAGAGTCTTGAGAACAAGTTCCTAGTCTCGAGGCCAAACTGGTCAGGCAAATCCAAGCCCGATGCCAACCGGTGTGGAGACCTGCTGCGAACGGGAAGGGCTCGATGTCAGTGGAGTACTGGAGACCAACCGAAACGGAAGTTGATTGAAATTGAAATCAATGTTGGAAAATGGCGATGTCTCACATTTGTTGTCTAAGAACATGTCAAAACTTGGTGCGAAGACTTCAGCTGTGTAGTTTTCCGGCGAAGCCTCCCATCAACAACCCGGGTGTCCTGTTTCTACCTGTTCTTGAAAAGGAACATGTGGTTTCTGAGTTCTGCCACAATTTCAGCACCTCCCCATTCCCCATCCTTTGCGTACTTCATTTACCCTCAAGAATTCAGTTGATGTGCCTGAAGAGCTAACCCCAAACTAGACACTCTGACCCACTAACATGGAAGGGGATGGCATGGCCCCCGTAAGGAAGACCTTGAAATCCTTTAACAGGGGGTGAACTGAACGTCCATGGAACGTGCATGGGAGCGTGACCCCGAGCTGCCACCCGGTGACACGAAGTGGATGGCCGGCAGCTTCCGCTGCATGGCGCCCAAACGCTGGCCGCGCGCCTTCAATGCTGGAAGAACCCCCCACAGCAAGCACCGCAGCAGTCGGTGGTTAAAGAAAAGGACCATTTGATCATCTGCCAAAAACGCCAAAAAAAAACTGTCTGTCCGAAGTATTACAATACTTTGTGGCCATAACCAGCCTGGCGCAGGTCCCGGATGGTATCGTAGATGATGGAAGGCACCTGAGAAGCGAGACTCGACAAAACATTTAAATTTGCTGCAGCAAGGCCGCAATCAACAACTATGTCTGAGTGATCGATGGACAACACCAAGGACCATCTGGAATCTGAAAACAACCCCGCTTGTGCTGGTATGTCGATCTTGCACTTTGCGCTCATCTAAGTCGGCTGCAATTGCAAAATTGTTTGTACATAATCACTCCATGTTTCAGTCCCGTGGAGTTTGTACATGTTTCAAGGAGACCAACTTCTATCTAACAATGCCTGCAAGTGGATATTAAATTTGGAGCCCTGAAAAATGTACAATTTCAATTGGTTCGGAAAATAGAGTGGTTGTTGTGCACAATAAACTGCACAATGTGCATGATCGAGACAGGACTTAGAGATGAAGGCATCATGAAGTGGGCGAATGAAATAGAAGAACCGTTATAATCACTCTGTTTTTGGACCCGCTTACAAGTCGATTTGTCATGTCTTACTTGCAATTTGCCAGCCCCCCCCTCCCCCGAATGTATGTAGCTCGCATATCATAGCTAAAGTGAAAGGTTGTGTGCGCTTCCTTCGTATCGTCGTTCTTTTCTTGTCGTTGTCCATGCATTGCGCTTCTGCTTTGCATGCGTTTTTCTCAGGTTTTGCACCTGCACTCACGTATCTATCGTTTTTTGCAGACTCAGACTGCTTGGAAATCCCCATGCCACACATGTCCTCATTACTCTCTTGTATCATGTCTGACGGAATGCTATGTACGTTTGCTGCTTCGCACAGTCTACTTCGCTCATTATGTCACATGTCATATAATTTGTCTTCTTGCTTGGCAGGCTATACTTTGCATCCCCCAATTTCATCTCCCTGTTCTCTTATTGTATCATAATGCGCGTCATTTCATGTAGGCCCCTCTGTTGTTCCAGCTGTGTTCTGGATGATGCTGTTACTTTTTCTGCTCTGTTGCAGTCTTTCCTCTTGACGCAAAAGGTAATCCGCATCTTGGGACCATTGGCTGAAAAGGCCGGCGGAACAACCCGCAGGGTGTAAGTTAACGGGGTGATGCTGGAATAGGCATTTTGTAGAAAATGGTTTCTACAGAATGTCTACAGATTGACTGCAAATGAATGGTCTGGAGACCAAAACAACACGCAATCTCTACAAAATGAGAATCAGCCATCACAGCATCAAGCTCAATGGGCATAAAAAAATACTTTAAAGAATCTCTACAAAATGAGAATCAGGTTCCATATGATATGTTACAAGAATCAATGACAACAAAAATGCATACCAAAAAATACAAAATAACAAAGATAGATGTAAAAATAATATAACCACGTGAAAACAATAACTTAACCAATCAAGAAAAGGTTTGTGGTTTAGAAAAGCATCAATCATCGATCACACAAAAATTGTCTGTAAAATGAGGTCCAGCATCCATAGGGGCATCATTCATTCTTGCAAGCACTCGCAACAACATGTCTATAGAATCCAACGTCCACAATCTGTGCTCTACAAAAATGAGGCATCGATCACACAAAACATGTCTATAAAATGAGGTCCATCATCCGTAGGGGCATCATCACGCAAGCAATTGCAACCACACGTCTATAAAATCCAGAGTCCGCGGTCTGTGCTCTAGAAAATGAGGCATCGATCACACAAAACATGTCTATAACATGAGGTGCTTGGACCAAAAGCGTCTATAAAGTGGAAATCAACCATACCATTATCTTGGTTTATATGCATAATCTGAAGTCTCTACAAAATGAAAACCAGCGTAAGCAAAGTTATGCTAGTAACATTGTTTCTCTATAGAGTGACCCCCCATTTTTTAGTAAAACAAGCTTTTCTTACAAACAATTGATTTATAAGGATCCCGGGATCCCCCATTTCATAGTGCAAATTTCAAAGGGCGCACAAAAACCATGTTTGGACACTCAAGAGCCAATGGTGTGGGTGGTTGTTGTCGCGATGCGACCCAAATATATTGTTTTCTCCTTTTCATATCCCATTTTGCTGAGTACAGTGTGGTGGCTGAAGAGTAAGGGCTGTAAGCAGCCCAGCGTCCAAGCAGAGCTACAAGAGACAAGTGGCAACAAAGCAGAATCATCTCAGCCCATCATCAAAAACGAGCCATGCGAGACAATGCTGAATCATCTCAGCCGGCCATGCGATCTCCATAGCCGCGCCCTGTACGGGAGCTCCCGGCAATTGGCTTTGCCACACCTTTCCACCATCTAATTCCACCAAAAACAACAAAAAAAATCGTCCTCGGAGCTGCTCTCTCGGTGCCAAAAGTTGCTTTCTGACGGCAGTAAAAATCCTCTTCCATAAGCGGTTCTCTAGCCTCCGACTCTCCGACATTGCCCTTCGCTAAAGCTTTCCACCATCTAATCCCACACAAAAAGCCACCAAAAATACGTCCTCCACGCTACTCTCTCTGTGCCATTCAATGACCTAGGAAGAATTGGAAGAGTCCGCAATCTGGAGGAGGAAGAGCATCATGGGATCTCGTCAGAAGCCAAGTTCCGAAGAAGAAGCAGACTTGATTGAATCGACGGCATCCGAGGTAGATCAGGGCTTCTTGGTTGGTCCATTCACCGAGGCACAGATGGATGCAAATTATAGTCACCAGAAGTGGCTCACCACTCCGCGGTTCGTATTGTATCAAGGCCCCAGCAGGAAGGTTAGGGTGATAGATGATGCCAAAGCTAGTGCCTTGAACGCTGCGTATTCGTCCACCTTTAAATTGCAGCTTCAAGATAACGAATACATTGCAGCAATGATTAGAACCACCTTGAATGAGCAAAGCCGCACTGGGCACTTGGCCGCCTGGCTAGGGCGCACTTTAGATCTAAGTAAAGCCTATAAGCAACTGGCCATCCTGCCCCAACACTCCCATTTGGCAGTGGTGGCCTTCCGGTAGGTGGGAAATGCCGCTTCTATAAATCAGTTGCCTTGCCTTCGGAGCTACGGGGTCGGTCTATGGTTTTGTAAGAGTAGCCCAAGCTCTCTGGTTCGTAGTGGCCAAATTGCTTAAAGCTATAACTTGCAACTACTTCGAGGACTGAGAAAACCGAGGGTGCAAAAGTGTTGTCGTCCGCTTTCGGAGCCGCGCTTGACATCCTAGGTTGGGTCTACGCAAAGGAAGGTGACAAAGGCCTGGGCTTTGCGGAAGCATTTGACGCCCTGGGGGTTACACACTCTCTTCAAGACACTCGCTTAGGTAGTTTCGAGGTTGCAAACAAAGCCGGCAGGTTGGAAAAAATTTGCGATATTCTCCAAGGAATCTCGGAAGCTGGCCGCACAACGTCGGCTCAGGCAGCTGAAGTACAAGGCCTGTTGAACTTCACTTGTTATGATGTAAAATAGCTAGATAAGACAAGGGGGTCTATAACTTAACAATAAAAATTATTTAAAAAAAAGTGCGTCCTTGCAACGAAAGGAGTGCGTCAGTTGATATCGGCTTTCGCTCCCCTTGCTGAACATCACCCTAATCAGGATGCCACCAAACTGAAGGCCTTGTGTGCTTATTCAATCGAGTAAAACCCTCTTAGGTCGTTCTCCAGCCTCCGACTCCCCAGCAGCCGTGTCTCTAGCCCCTCACCTCTTCCAGAAGCCGTTCTCTAACCTTTCCACTACGAAGCCCTGATATTGGAAGAAGCCGTGCGTGCGGGCGGGCGGGCGGGCTTGCGGGCGAGCGGGCGCGCGGGCGCGCATGTGCGGGCATGCATGCGCATACGTGCGTCTGAAGCTGAGGTTGCCTGGCTTTTCCATCAAAACCTATAGGTGCGCACACTTGTGGGAGTGTGCATGGCGTCGTAAACGTTCGCCACCGAAAAACACGAGGCCGATCCCCTCTCCACAGGCTCCACAGCAAAAGCTCATGTCGACCAACGGACTGACGTTCTCCGACTTTATTGCTGACAAAACATGGATTTTCTGGAGCTGGTCGAAGTCCGGCTTCTTCTTCTTGAACATCTTCACAGCAACAGGTTCAGCCGAAGGCCCTTCGCGAAGTCGTGCCACCACCACCCATCCGAAGGAATCCTACGTCGGAGTGCAGCCTCCTCTTGCCCCTGCAAAGCGCCAATGCTTTGTGCACCAAGTGCCTTGCCTTCTCCTCGTGGATCTGGTCTGGGTCAGCCTTGTCATTGTCATTGACGAGGCCATCTGAAAGCTGCCACAAGCTCGAATCTCCAACAATGTCTCTCACCCATCCGCATGCTCCTTCATAGCCAACTGACTGCCTTTATGTGAGGACAATGTTGCGGTGACCATGAGCTTTCACTGACTCAACTGCCCGCTGTTTGGACTGCAAGGCGTGCACGATCTTCTGCAAAGCCTGGCCGAAAGATTCTTTGCCACCTGTCCACTCCACTATCCACTGTACCCGATGGCGACTCTGAAGGGCCATGAGACGAGCAAGTTGAATCTATCTAGGCTCACACAGCTGGTCATGGGCAGTCCAAATAGATCATGAAAAACAGGACAGCCTTTTGAAACCTGTTCCCCTAGCAGTTGCAGCAACACGGTTTTCAGTTCGAACTGCACGACTCTTCAACCTACCTTGTTGCAATGGTTCTTGGTTCGCATGTGTGCCAACCCCTCTACTGTCATTGGGCCTCTGGAGCTCCCTTATTGACCGGCAATGAAGGAAAAACGGAGCATGAAGCAGAACATTTTTTCAAAGCTGCTACCCGGACCCTTTACTGTTTGAGCTTTAATACAACCTGCAAAAAATACATCCTGCCATGAGCCCGGGCCACATGATCAATCAAGCAAAATTGTCTCAGAGCATGTGCCATGTTGCAAACAAAATTGGCCAGAGTGAGCAAAAAAGTTTAAGGTCCTAAGGGATCAAGCAAACCAAGCAGAATCATCTCAGCCCAGCATCCAGAGGAGCCATGAGAAACAAACAAGGCTCAGGGCTAAGGGCGACAAAAATCATCCCAGCCCAGCATCCAGAAGAGCCATGGGAGACAACAGGAGACAAAAGGCCAGAAATCATCTTGGCCCAGGATTGTTTCTATGCAAGAATTGAGAACCCCTGATAGCAAAGCTGTTTGGGGAAAAAGGAAATCTTCCAGGACGTCCCAATTGCAGCAAAAGAGTGGAGGTTCCACCCACTATATACCTAGAACCTAATTGACCCCTGTTTTGGAGCCCAAACATTGTCTTTTCATATCAAAAGAAAGGTCAAACCGGTTCCACCCACTAGACGTCGTCCTCTTTTCATCTGATTCGTGTTCTACCTTTCGGTCCGATTCGTCCGATGTGCCAAGGCACTCCCACCGAAGTGGCCTCGCCGAGTTCGGACCGCGGAAGGACGGGGACGGCCGGGTAACGAGACGCGCAGAGCTGGGCCGAGCTGGGCCGAGGGCCGATCGAAGAGCGGCAAAATCCAAGACTCCAAGTCTCGGGGGGCGGGGGGGGGAACCCCCAAGGTGGCCAAACGCTCTGGAATCATCTGGAATCGACATAGGATTTGTGCATCGCAATTGCTGTAGCAGAGGATGATGATAGTTCCTACTTGGCCAACAACAGTGAGAGTGATAAGTGAGAAGCAACTTTCCCGTTGGTTATTGCAGTGAATCAATAGGATACACCGGATACACCGGGATTGATCAAAAAATCCGGAAGGATCGGAAGTCTGCACTCAAACATGACCCACACACCCGGTGACTTGAGCGCCGCTTCATCTCAGTCAAGGTGCATAAAGGATATACCTGGCGACCAAGTGCCAGGGCTCGAATTTTTCTCGGGCAATGCGCCAAAGAAAAGTCCACCGGTCGTGGCAGGGGTGAGGCCACTGCTGTTCCCCGAATCATACTGAAATGGACATAAATGGACCACTTCACATTCCACCAGGCACCCCAGGCAGAAAACACTGGTGGTTTCATGGTTTCGAGGTAGACCCGCACACCTTCGATTCCTGAAGAAACCCATTCACCTCCTGTGCCCTCTTGGTCCATCTCCGCGACACCATCGCCGCTCCGCTGGTGCCGGTGCCGGGCCGTGCGGTGCCGGGCCACTCCAGGGGATCGTCCATGGGCCGATTCGCCAGCAGCTCCGCCGGCTCGACGTCCAACCGCCTGAGGTCCGTGGAGACGTAGTCCTCGGACGGAGGAGCATCGGGACAGCGCGGGACAGCGGGGCGTGGAAAGCCGCTGGGGTTCGGGAGGGTCGTCGACCAAGCACGGGGTGACCAAGGACCCATGGATGGAACCTGGAAAGCCACTGGGCTGCGCTTTTTTTTTAAGGAGGAACATCGTCTTCCAGTCTGCATGCCGGTGGCCCGGAACTCGGCTTCAAAAAGGGTGCAGGGCTTGGCTGAGTGGCGCCTTCACGGGAGCTGGTGCCGACGCCAGCGTGACTGGAGAGATGCCTTTGACCATAAGAACCCCAAGCTCAACATGAGGAACAGATGGACGTCAGGCTCGGCAATCTGAGGAAGAATTGTTGGGCAAATCTGATTCTCGGATGCAATTGAATGGGATCAGTACATTTGTCGCAGGGCGTTAGGAGTTCGACCCGCAACTATGTTCCAAGACAAGCATTGTAGACTCAGGATGTTTCGGGATTTGGATTTGCTTTTGGAGAAGTAGTACATCAAGGAGTCTGGAGCTTCTCTGTGCAAGGTTTGTGGTTAGCTTGGATTGGGTCAAATCCTGGGTTAGAAGGTTCAGCAGTGTTTCTTCCTGCAGCCCGGATTCTCTGATGCTGTCCTCAGCTGCTTGGAAGTCGGAGTAAAAAAGCGCCTGTCACAGCCCTGCTAGTTAACAAACAGAGAGTGTAAAGGTTTTCACTCGTTCCCTTACCAACGAAAACAACGCTGGGGCGTCCTGTTTGCAGTGAAGATTCCAGTGAAACCAAAGAGTCAGAGATTCTTCGCCCTTTGAAGACTGAGAACTTGCACAGTGAGGTCTCTTGCCGGGACTGCCTTTCGACCAACTCTCTCGGCCGGTGGTCCGACCTCGCCAACTTGTGCGTCCCAGCATCTAACACCTTTGGATAGAACGGCCTCTCGAGGGATGCCAGGAGCAGTCCGGTCCAGGAACTGCCTTTTGAAAATAACGTTCTTCAAGTTCGACAGGGAAAATCTACAAGTTCGTCCATGTTCCCTTTGTTCGACCACGTGTTCCAGTTTCATTGATGCAAACCATCAGAGTCCAATGGAAGGTCATCCGTGTGGCTAATCGGGTCTTAGCAAGAATGGGATAATGGATAAATGAATACCACATGATACCACATGTGGAGGGGAAGAAATGCAATTTACTCATGAATGACTTAAATTGAAGCAGTTGATCTCAGGTATACAGAATTGCATAAAATTAAGGGACACTATCACTATCATTCTTGTACCTCTACAGCACATTCATTCCTAACAACATCCATTTAATCGGAGAAAGATTCAACTAGTTCAGATCGAATGTCTCACCAACACTAGCCTGCCAAGAGAGTAGATAAAAACAAAAAGCTACTCACTTGGAGACAAACCTATTTGAGAGTGTCTTTAAAGATGGTATATGTAGTTAAGACCTCAACATCGAGCCACAGGGGGCTATCGCTCTACCATGCTCTACCCATTTGCTGGGACAGGAACCATCTTCCAGAGCAAAAAAAGGGTCGTCGTTACTCACTATTTCAAGGAATGAGGAGATGGGCACTCGCTTCACTTCAAAGTCAAAAAGCCACCCTCTCCTCCCCCAGCCTCCCCTGACAAACCAGGCAAGCTTGCTCAAGCAAGCTCTTCGCTTCAGAGACCTGTCGTGTCACACGTGTCGGTTTCGTCAAACGTCGGTTCATTCCCGTTGGGTCATGCATCAGGAGACTGTGAGGTGAGCGGGCGATCAAAGCTTTGCGGAAATCCGAGGAAGGATTGGGTCGGGTATACGCGTATACGCGTGACCACTTCAAGGTCAGCCGCAGGATTCGCCGGCAAATCTCACGTCGGCCACGTTGCCTGCGTTCTGAAGCTATGTATATGAAGAGAACCAATCTCATTGGAAACTTTAATGGTGGAGGCCCTGCCCGTGCGACAACTTTCCAGTTGATTTTAGATCTGCTTCTTTCATTGACCAAGATGCCAAACGACCTAGAGCAGTCCCTCCCAAGTAGCATGGACAGTGGAAATGCGACACGAAGTTCGCAGAGCTATGCAGAGCCGCAGGGGGTTCGCAGCCATTTTTGTGTTTTTCGGGCTCAGGCGGTTGTGGATGGTCCATGTCGTCAATGGTCCATCGTCAGAGTCTGCAAGACGACTCCTCAGGTACCTCCATCGGTACCCGCCCCAGCCTCTATGAACAAGGCCTGGAAAAGCACCTCTTGCTGGGTGTACAAGGAGGTGTAGGTATTACCTCGCTTCTGGCGGAGAACAACCCCAGTTCGCCCAAATCGCGAGCAAGGAAAAACCTCCCTAATCGCTAGCTACACCTGGACCAGGTTGTTTGGGTGCGTGGAAAGAATCCCTCAATGGAAAGCTTCCAGCTGCACAGGTCGCAAAGAAAAACATCTGAGGGAAAACACGAAATGCACCACCGAAACACCCTTTCACGCGTGCCCGCGTGAAAAGCACCGCCTCCCGTAGCCCCGTTCCCTTTTCACGCATGCAACGCATCCAACGCGTCCATTCGGACCGTGCGAAAAAGGCCCAAAAGCGTCTCTCCAGCCCAAGGTACCACAAAGGATCGTGAAGAGCAGGCCATTCACGGTCCTCAAGCCACCGGGTGACCGGACCGGGCAGCGCAGTCGCGGGTCCGCTACGCGATGCTACGCGGGTCGCGGCGCAGAAGGGTCTCGCAGAGAAGGGGGCGTCAGATTGGTCTCGGAAAACACTGGGAAGCAGCAAAATCTCTACTTGGGTTTGTAGAGGAATCGTCTTCCAGATGTCAGTGTTTTTCAGAATTCCTAGTAGAATTCCTGAGAAACCATTCAGGGTTTGCGCTTAGCTTATCTTGGCAGCCAGCAGCATGTCAAAAACGGATATCCCCGCACGAGGGTGTCCCACCATGTATCTCCTTTGCTGTCACTAGGTAGAAGTCCTTTGGTGCGCGTTCCTGAAATTTGGGCCAAGTGGGACTGAGAGATGAAAATCCATGGTCTCAGCGCCTTTCTGACCAAGAATACGTGGTGCTTTGACCCAGCTGTATCCACCCTCTTCTTGGTCCGTATGTTGCCAAGTGGCAAGAAATTTTGCATGAACTGGCTTTGGTCCACGGCCAGTAGCTGCCTCGCTCAGCTGCTGCCGCTCTAGAAGTCTAGAAGATTGAAATAGAACATACATATATATATATATATACACACTACAACGTGCTTAATATGACAGACATGGAAGATGAAGTGGTGTTCCACAAAACCAGTTTCCGACACCCATGCCATCAAATTCCACACATCATACCCTGTTAGCTCCGTCGGTTTCGTCATCCTGAAGAGTGCTTTTGGCTGTCAAACCACCAGTCGCCACCAGATCAAATGCTTGACATTGGCTCGCCAACAGCCGGTGGCATCTCGTCACCCCAGCTTCCTTGCACGATTGACCACTCCGGCTCCAGCACCCATGTGTATTGATGTGTATTGTGTATTGTATGCAATCTGTGTGTCGCAGGGAAACCGGTTTCACAGACGTTCATCAGATCTTCGGGCCAGCGACAAGATCGGACCCCGACCAGTGTCGGCAATGTCCAGGTTGTCCTGCCCAGACATCGTCTTCAGGCTCCCTCCCGAGCAGCCGGAGGTCAGGGGGAACTTCCCTATATATATATATATGTTGATTTGCATTCGGCATGAGCACCAGCCCACTTGCCGGCCGTCG
>CAXAMN010015670.1:0-37077 GCA_963970005.1 Durusdinium trenchii | reverse complement strand
GGTGCGCCCACATGTGGTGGTAGGATCCACTTCGAGGTTTTTGAGATTGGTAGCGGAGCCCTGAATAGCAGGGCTCCGGGTAGATAGGACTCTACTCCGGATCATTCGGCATGAGCGCGGCTGCTAGTACTTCAGACTCCACTGGTCTTCGATCGTTCAGTGGAGATTCAGAAGATGCCAAAGAATACAAGCGATGGAAGGTGTGGGTGAGCAACAAACTGCTCACCATTGCTGACAAGGTTCCTGAACACGCCCGTGGCGCCTACGTGTACACCCTTTTGTCTGGCAAAGCATTGGAGTGTGTAGAGCACCTTGACCCCAGCAGTTATCAGAAGAAGGATGGCGAGAAGATCATCTTCGAACGCCTGGACCAGCGTTTTCCTCAGAAAGACGCTTCCGACGAGATGTCGGAAGTTTTGACTGAAGTGTTTGCAGTCAAATCCCATGAGGGAGAATCTCTGAAGGCCTGGATTTCTCGAGCAACTGAACTGTTTGATCGATGTCAACGCAAGGTCAACGTCAACTTCCCTGAGGAAGCTCGCGGTTGGATGATCCTACATCGATCTGGTTTGAGCGATGAGCAAAAGGCAGTTGTCCTCGCTCGGTCGTTGGGAGTGTTGAAGAGGGAAGAGATCGGTCGTGCCATGCGCTCTTGTTACCCCGACTTCGTTGTTGGCAAGAGACGCGCTGCAGGAATTTCACTGGTCGAGGATTCCCTACCTCCTGAGGACGACATCGCTGCTGATGAAGAGTTCGACGAACTTGAACAGTTCTTAGCAGAGCATCAGGTCGCCTCCGAAGAATCTGATGAGTTGTTCGATGAACCTGATGTAGCCGAGGCCCTAGCTGTGTCTTGGAAGGAGAGGAGAAAAGAGATGGGTCAACTCCAACGTGCCCGCCGTTTCAAGCAAGCTCAAGATGTTCGTCGCTCCTTCAAAGTCGAGATTGAGGAGTTGAAGCGTCGCACCAAATGCAACAAGTGCGGCGCCGTCGGACATTGGGCTCGTGAGTGCAAGTCAGGCAAGGGTGCTTGGAACAAGTCAGCATCCTCAAAAGGGTCGTCCAAGGGCAAGGAATCAGCTGCAGCCATGGTAGTTGAAGAACACTTCATCGCCATGATCGACATCCTGCCGTCCTCTTGGCGATCCTTGCAGTGGTTGAGAGAGAAGCAACAGAAATGTTCACCTACTGCTGAAGAGCAGCTGCTTGTGAGTTCACCTGGGTTCGGAGTTTTGGACTCCGGTTGTGGCCGCTCCATCATTGGTTGGGACACATTGCAAGAGTTCAAAGACTTGTGGAAAGCCCGCCAGATGGAGATCCCAGAGCCTTTTTCTGAGGTGAATCACTTCAAGTATGGTAACGGCCACAAAGAGATGTCCAAACAGGCCATTCGTGTGCCCGTCCATCTCGGTGGCAGGGTAGGAACCATCAAGGCAGCCATTGTGCAGGGCCAGGCGCCCCTGTTGATCTCAGTGCACTCAAAACCCTGAAAGCCACCATCAACTTCGAGACGAATGAACTGACTGTTTTCGATGATCGTGTAGTCATTCCTTTGGCCACCAATCAAGCTGGCCAATACACCGTTGATTTGCTTGGCAATCCTGAAGGCTCCAACAGTGCCTTCGAAGAAATCATGATGACCACCGCCATCGATCAGGTCAGTGCACCAACCCTCGACGTGTCGGGTAGTGAACCGCCGGCCATGTCGTCCATCGAGCTCAACAACGAGAAGCTGATGGCTCCAGATGCAGGTTCTCCGAATTCCGAAACAGCATCGTGGAGTAGGGTAGATATGTATGCCACTCATGTTCCTTCGCTAGGTAAGCAGGGTCCCAGATGGACGACAGTCAAACATAGAATTGTGACCGACCTTGATTCTCATGAGGTGCTTTTCGACGCGTCAATTGATCCCAGTAAAGGTAAGGCCAAGTATCGTCATGCACTCCCTCCACATGTACTCCGATGTCAAACCGAATTTCTGTACACGCCACAGGAAGAGTGTCTGGTCTTGGAGAGCCTGCCCAAGCATCATCTTCGGCAGTTGGAGGCCATTGTTCGGGAGACGCCTGCCGTACAGCCCCATGACAAGTCCCAACAGTCTCATGATCATGGTAGGACACTTCTAGTTGCCGAAGTCTTTTCACCGCCTCGATTTAGTCCGGTGGTGGAACAAATGGGCTTCGCGAGTCGTTCATACGATTTGCTCAACGGGTATGATTTTCGACGTGCCGCCGACAGGTCAGCTGTGAAGCAAGAACTGAGTGAGAGACCCCCCAAATTGCTTGTTCTCTGTCCGCCTTGCACGGACGAAGGCGGTTGGTTCAACCTGAACAGCGTGTACATGACACCAGCCGAACGTGCAAGACGCATCGCTCAGAGTCGCATGTACATCCGCTTTTGCTGCCAACTGTTTGAGCAACAAGTGAAGTTAGGTGGTAGAGTGCTTTTGGAACACCCTCAGGGTTCAAAACTGTGGACATATCCAGAAGTCCAGGCTTTGAGTCAAGAACACCACCTGATTCTTTGTCACATGTGTAGGTATGGTCTCAGACTACCTGGTTCTGACAAGCTCCTCAAAAAGGTTACCCACTTGTTGGTCAGTCACGAGGACATGAAGATTTTGGCCAAAGAATGTCCGGGTCAGCAACATCCTAAGCATGCATGTCATCAGCACATTGCCGGATCTGTTCCTGGTGTGGGTCAAGTAAGTACGTTTGCTGGACAATACACTCATCAGTTTGTAGATGCCGTGTTGTCGACCATCCCAATGTTCAGGAAGCAGGAGGCAGCAAGCTGTGCAGCATGTCCATCATGCCCAGAGCAGAAATGTCAAGAGGTCTTGATGGCCAAAGCCGATCTAGGTAGCGATGTTCCCGATGACCAAATCAAGAAGGTCCTCGATCGGTTGCACAGGAATCTTGGTCATCCACCTGTGCACGACTTGATTCGCCTGCTGAAACATGCTCAGGCCAGCCAGAAGGCAATTGACCTTGCTCGCAAATTCGACTGTGATCTGTGCAAGAGTCAGATTCGTCCACATGTGCCATTGCCAGCCAAGACCAATCGAGTGTCGGGTTTTAACCAGGTAGTAGGTCTCGATGTCAAGAACCTTCCAGGTTGGACCTCAAACCAGAAAATCAAGGCACTAAATATTGTTTGCCATGGTAGTTGCTATCAACTGATGATCCCATTCTTCCAAGCCGAGACCTCGGAACTTCTTCGAAGATTGTTCACCGATCATTGGATTCGCATTTTCGGTCCCCCGAAGGTAGTGGTTCTTGATCAGGCCAGAACTAACATGGGAGAGGCACTCCAAAACCATCTCGATTTGCAAGGCACCGAAGTGCGACAGATCGCAGGCGAAGCACACTGGCAACTAGGTAGAACAGAAGTTCATGGAGGTTGGTTCGCCCGCATTCTCACCAAGATCATTGCTGAACACACACCCGAAACTCAAAAGGCTTGGGAAGAGTGTGTTACACATGCACATGTCAAGAACCAGATGATTCAGAACTATGGCTACACTCCCCATCAACACGTGTTCGGTCAGAATCCCCGCATTCCTTCCGACTTGTTGGACGAACCACTTCATGTCGTGCCAGCCACCGCAAGCCTCAATGAAGCCAGTCTGGCACAATCACAGGCCATTCGACTGTCTGCCCGCAAAGCGGTCATCGAAATGCAGGATAGTATGTCGCTTCGTAGAGCCTTGGCGGCCCGGCCACGCCTGCACCAAGTCTTTGAGCCAGGATCCATGGTTGCGTACTGGAGACATCAGAAGTTCCAACAAGGTCAGGGGGTAGTTTTGGGGGGAAAGTGGTATGGTACCGCCATAGTTATCGGTCAAGTTGGTCGAAACTATGTGATCGCTCATCGCAAGCATATCTTTCGCTGTGCACCCGAACAACTGCGTCCAGCCACGTCAGAAGAGAGTATCTTGGTCAAGACGTCCCAATCTGAGCTGTTAGGAATCAAAGATCTCATCCAAGGGGGTACCCTGTAGTGCCTGGGTCCGTTGAGCAGCCTGGTAATGAGTCTGACCAATTGCCTCTTCATCCCCCAAGTACTGACGAGGGAGCTCCAAGTCCTCCTGAAAACCCACTGATAGGCAAGAAGACCGATGGAGAAAAGTCCATTGAAGAGAACTCAACATCTGGATCCGACTTGAAGACTGCCTCGAGTTATGGCCCCGTTCGCTCTCGATCGCGAGTGGCCATGAAAAGTGGACCAGCAGCACTCTTTCGACCAAGACCTATGCTGCAAGATGACTTTGTGGATCTCATGACTGAAGTTGTCCCCAGACTCATCACTGAGCATATAGATAAATCAACAGCAGTGAATTGGGAACCAGATCCTGACAGCATGCAAGACGTGTCCAGTGGTCCCAGCAGCGGTAGTGGTCTTAAGAGGTCTGCCGATTCGCAAGTGGCAACTGAAGAGCCACCAGCTGTGCGTCCCAAGACTGATGATGCACAAGAGTCGCTAACCTCACAGTTGCCACATGAAATCAAGTCAGTGCAAGAATGTCAACAACTGATGCAAATTTGGGATCAGACCCAAGACGTTGAAATCTTGATCGCAGCATATCTTCAGAAGAAGACATCTAAAGAAGTGCCTGCTGTGGGAAATGAACCTCTTGTGCAGCAAATGGTGGACGAATCCAAGCTGGTAGAATGGTCCACATTGATAGAAAAAGGGGCTATTCGGGTTCATACAGGTAAGAAGGCAGCATATCTAAGAAGCAAATATCCAGAACGGTTCATGGGTAGCAGGTTTGTCATTGTGAGAAAACCATTAGAAGAAAACCTGCATATCGATATTCAGGATCCCTCCACGTTCCGCATCAAAAGCAGGTGGTGCTTGCAAGGTCACTTAGACCCAGATCTCGACCAAAAATTGGATGAGGGACTGAGGGACTCCTCCAGAGCCCCACACTCAGTCAGATTGGACGTATGATACTCATGCAAGTCATATGTTCACATGGTTGGGATTTGCAGTTAGGCGATATAAGAGGCGCCTTCCTAGAGGCCGGTCCACTTCCAGAGAGATTTCGGCCACTGTTTGCAAAGCAGCCTCAAGGGGGCATCCCTGGAGTCGAGGCAGACGCTGTCTTGGAGATGGTTTGGGAATGTCTACGGACAGAACGACGCTCCGTCCGCATGGCACAGGGCTTTCGACCAAGCCGCCACCAGCATTGGTTGGGAAAAGTCCACCTTCGACTCCTGTCTCTATTTTCTTCGTGACCACTATGGTTTAACCGGTATCATGGGTGTTCACGTTGACGATACAGCAATAGGTGGAACTGGACCCCTTTTCGAAAAGGCAGTGCATCAACTCAAGGAACGATTCCCATACCGGAAATGGCGGGTTCAGTCAGGAGAGTTTTGTGGAGCCTTTTACACACAAGATCCTAAAACCAAAAGCATATCAATGTCGCAACAGACCTTTGCTGAAGGGATTAGACCGGCCCACATTCCGAAGGGAGCAAACAATGAACAACCCTTGAACGAGCAACAGACCAGGGTTCTTCGGGCGATAAATGGAAGTCTCAACTGGATTTCTACTCAATCACGACCTGATGCTTCGGTTCAGACCAGTCTTAGTCAACAATGCTTCCCTAGGCCGACCATCAAGAATCTGAGAGAAGCAAATAATGCTGTTCGTAGAATCAAGCAACATAAGGATTTGAAGATCCGCTTCCATCCGATTGATCCAGCACGACTCCGAATCTGTTGTCATTCTGATGCAGCGTTTGCGAATGTTGGAACTCACACCCAGGCTGGGTACGTCCTGTCCTTTGTAGATAAAGACTTGAATGAAGGAAAGATTTCTCATTGGACTCCGATTGTTTGGCGTAGTTACAAGCTGCCAAGAGCCGTGAGCTCCACACTCGCTGGAGAGAGTCAAGCTCTGTCCACCGCGTCAGGCACGGTTGAATGGATGAGTCTGATTTTGAGCGAAGCCCTGGATGGCAGTTTTGAGCCAAGGCAATTCCTGGAAAGACTTCAAGCTCGATCACCGATTCTCACAACAGATTGCAAATCGTTGTATGACCACTTGATTTCACCCTCATCACCGACTGCAGTAGAAGATCGAAGAACCAGCATCGACATTGTTATCATCAGAGAATCCATTCGTAGACTCAAAGCCTCCATGAGATGGCTTCCCACGAATCGCATGCTTGCCGACGCCCTCACTAAGGATAAACTAGATCCTGTAGATCTCCTAAGGGCTTGCATGAGAAGTGGAACATACCAAATCTCACCTGAGGAACATGTTTTGGCTCAACAAGCTGCTGAGAGGGAACTTCGGATGCAGAGACGTCAACTGGCATCCAATCATTCCCCTGGCAAAAATGCAGAGCCAACGTGCGATCCCATAATTCACTCAGAACCATAAGATAGATCAGCTATGCTTGAAAGGCTTTAACATCTTGAATAGTGAAAGATAAGATAGTCATATTCGGGAGAGTATCTTGTGGGAGCACTATGCGGTGCGAGTCTTCAGTGCATATGTTGTTTTTGTGAAATGTTGGTTAAGCAGTGCCGTGCATGTTTTTCACTCGTTAATGCCTCCGCAGCCTTTTGAAGTGAGCACGAATTGTTTTCGAGTCAGCCGACCAAGATCTAAAATGGCTTGGACCTCTGATGATGCCGCCAAGCTGCAAGAGCTGCTCCAGAAAGCAGCTGCCAACGGTGTGCATCCTCTTGCTGCTCTCGAGAAGACCGGCCGTCACTTTCAGGACGATGGTTTTGAACTGGTGACCACTGGTGGCATGTCAAACGCCACCAAGCGTCTGGGAGATGACCAAATGCCCGTGGCAAAGAAGCCAAACCAAAAGAGCTCGACCATGCCTCTGCAGACCGACGGCTCTATGGGATACTATGTCAAGGAAATGATGCCTGTGCCACTCCCCAGCTCATCGCTGGATCCGGCTCCGACCTACCTGCCAGCTGGAGTGAAGAGTTTGACGCAGTGGAGCCAGTCGATCATTGGTTTTGGCAAGTTCAAAGGCAAGGGAATGAGCTATGCTGACTTGATCAATGCCAGCGCGGAAGAGACCAAGGGATACATCAAATGGTGCAAGTCCCGGCAGTCCAGTGCTGGTGGTGAGTTGGCTGACTTGGCCAATTTTCTAGTTCAGCATGAAGCCGAGCAGTGCAAGTCGGATAGTTCACTCGGTGAGGTCATCGCTGGCACCAGCACGCGAAGGGTCTTCAAGTCGTGAATCACGATTGGATCCTCGATAGGCTGCCTAGATTCGAGCACTGCATGAAAGATGCTTCGTCGATTTTCTAAAGAAGATTATAAGCAGTGTTGATTTGCATTCGGCATGAGCACCAGCCCACTTGCCGGCCGTCGAGGGAACACCTTTAGGCACGAGTTCCGCAGGATGGAAAATAGGTGCGCCCACATGTGGTGGTAGGATCCACTTCGAGGTTTTTGAGATATATATATATATATATAGGCTTTGTCCCAGTTTCAGAACGGTTTCGTATACCAAACCTCAGAAGAGTCGCTCCCTGTTTCCACAAGAGTCGCTCCATGTCTCACACATCAGATTTTACCGGCACCCCATCCCTGGATCACCCCGCAGGGTTCCCTCTCAGACTCTTTGAGCGGTGGCTTTTTGGGAGTCTCAAGAAGGGGATCCGGCGTTTCCTTTTGTGAGTTTACTGTCATGAGTGGGCTTGCAACACCATTTACAACCCAGAAACTCAACATACAAGAGTCGTCACCCCAAACAAATTAGGGACCTTCACCCCAAAAAGAACTCGATTTTCAGAAAGGAGTTCCTTTTCGCGAAGAAACGTCCCGCAAATAGACGTCGGTCCCGAAACGAGTCGACGAGTGTGTTGACCTCGCGTTTCCACCGCAGCTCCTGCAGCCACAGGCAGATTGGTCCATAGATCGCCGCACCGCCGAAGACGGCCTCAACGCCACGTGGGCGCGGCAGCAGAGAGGTTTTGTGTGAAACCGTGCGGCAAGGATGTGTTCCGCAAATTCTCAAATGTAGAATCTTGTGGGCATGTCCAACGCAAGGCATTTGAACGGGATATAAACATGCATATAATGTTGTTGTTGCGGGCTCATTTTCAGCAAGTGTTATGAAGAAATGTGAGGATAAATTGTTGCCTTCATTTACACGTTGACAGGGAAGGACATAGAAATTAGCAGGGAACCCCTCTCTGTTTTGAGAAATGTACCCCGCAGATTGTCTCCAATCCCACTAGTGCAGAGAAAGCCACGCCCACGGTGGGCAAAACCACTCGGAGAACTGTTTGAGCCGTCAAGGCGTCATCAAAACCTGGGCGATGGAGCTTCCCTAGCTGCCGACTTATCAATCCCCAATTATTAACCCCAGCCACAAGGCCCCAGACACGCAAACACGCACTCAACACACTGGTATTCTATGCACCGTCCATCCGGATTGGCACGACTTAGCATTTATTCCAGATAGTACTAGTACGCACAACGCTTGTGCGTCCGTCTATAGGGACATTTGCACCACCGTACACCGTAACAGTATGGAATTCTGGCTGCCCTGGCACTGGGGGCTCACAGCCTACAAAGGAAAGACACATAGACATTATAGCACGCACTGCCGAAGCTCTAGCGCAGCCCAACCCTGGGTCAATCAAATTGCCTGGGCGCTAGCGGGGGTGTAAAGAAATGCAGGTGCTCCACGCTGATATTCCACCATCACGCACAACTTCGCTGGCATGCTTTTGTGTGATGGCCAAGTTGCCCCTGCTCTAAACTCCAAAGAGGCCCATGGTTCCAGGGCGTTCACAAAATGCGTACCACTTCCCCTGAAGAAGCCTAAGTGAAAAAGTTGCCTGAGTAAAACAGGTGTCATGTAAAGTGGTCTGACCACCTCAAGGTCTCAAGATCACCTCCAAAGTTCAAGTTCCACAGTACGTGCTCCACAGTGCACGGGTCGACGAGCGACCGACGACACGAGGAAAAGTCTGCAGACCTGTCTCCACTTCACCAGCCTGAAGCCTAGAGGAGGATGTGACTAGGAACACCTACAAAAAAGAGCAGGTATGTCACGGTGATCAGCCGTGATATCAGTATGTACTGTGGCCGCTTCGTTGGACCATCGCGCACAGTACATGGATGGTCCCCCTGCAGTATGAGTAAGAAACCGAACCCAAAGGTAACCTCTAAAGCCAAGGTGTACACACACAATTGCGAACATCAAACCTGGGCAAACCTCTTTGGAGAATTGGCTTCATCAAGCTTGACAAACACATCGAACGATGAATCCATCAAGCTTCACGCCACGCGCGCGCCGCATGAAAAGCCCTGCACAGCTTCGTCGCTTGACCGAGTCAGACCAAAACCGGGGCCCCGGGCGAAAACCGTCACTTCCTAGGCTGTCTTGTTTTGAGACGAAAGACCAACAAATGAGTCATGTGCCGGATTCCCTGGTCCCGGTGCGATACCCACCATTTGGTGCACCAAACTCTCAAAACAACCTTGAACATCCTTGAACCTTGATCATGCATTGGAAACCGTGGAAAAATCCTTTTCGTGGGGGCCTCCAACCGATCAAACCAGCTGTTGCTGTTTTCTTCATTCGCCTTTCCTCTGTGTTTCAGCAGGCACCATATAGGCTGAAGATCTCAATTGGAATTAAGTGGGTACATCGGGAGTAACGATTTTATAGTGCTAAAATGCTGGGACCAACTACTCCCTCAAAAAATGGTAACGTGTTAACTTGTTGACTCTATACAATCAAGATGCATATTGGGAAAGAGTCTAGAAACAAGGCGTCAGCTCTATAGAATAGGGTCAGCCTGTAAAAAGCTGTGAATATGGAAGAATATTGAAGATCTTCCTCTTTAAAATGCTGGTCCGGAAATACTGTGGAACAGGTGTTGTTTTTTGTTTAAGGAGCAAGAAAAATTGTCTCTATAGAATCAAGGTATAGGGTATTGGAGCCGAACATGTCAAGGAAGGCATTGGCTCACCTGTTGGAAGGACCCCAAATTTATAGTGATTATTGTAGTGAAGACAAAGGTCCTCATGGACAGCTAAGGGACTGTGATTTTATAGTGTCCAAATGTTGTCCCCAAGTCATCCACCTCCCCCTTCCCCAAGTCATCCACTTCCCCCCTCCTCTATAAAATTGTTGTCCCTGACATGCAAAATAGTGCTAACATCTCTCTATAGAATCAGCATGTTTGAGGTACCAAGATCCATCTCACCATCACTACAACATCTCTATAGAATCGAGCTCGTACAGCACCTTCAACTTCTATAATAAAATCGAGAAACTTCAAGGTTTGCTGCTTACAAGCCTCCTTCTGAACCAAGAAAAGCCTGTTAGAAAAATCGCTTTTCAGGGTACCCAACCACCATGATTGTGTAGAGGATATTCCAATCCCTATGGCTGAAGGTTGTTTGCCATAGCTGATCCACCCGCGCCACAACTGCACAATGACATGCTTGCCATTTGGGTGGACTCAATTAGGTCTCCCGGTCTCCAAGTCCGAGAGAAGTGTCTGAGCTGTCCCAGTGGACCAACAGGCAAACAGGCGCATGACGGCGCATGGATCCTCTCGCTCACTGGGCTTTTGGAGTTGTTTGAACAGTTTTCGCGACGCCCTGTTCAGATGTTCAGCAGCCTTTCCCAAAAGCCACGGCTAAGCCGACAGCATCACACCTGGACCCTCACCCCCCCACGTTCCCACGTCGCGCGGTTGCTCCTCGAGCGTCGTGTGGGCACTTTCCTCGATCGCCTTCGATCCGCATCGGGCACCATGGCCGTCGCCCAGCCGAGCCCCACGGGGCCTTCCGGCCCCCAATCAGCTGCCCAGGTGCCTGGCCGAGCGGGTTCAGGTGGTGCCGGGTTCGGTGGGGGAAGGATGGCACCGACCCGTTTGGCCTGTCCGGAGGACTCATCCGACCCTGTCCGGAGGACGCGTCACATAGGCTAGGCAGCCGGCCACCCCGATGGTGTCTGAGAAGGCCTGCACTTGGTGTATTCTTGACGCAAGGGGGACATAGGAATTCTTCCACCTCTGGCCAACTCCCAAACAGACACCTCTTTCAGCTGCATAGCCTAACTTGATCCAACCTTTTGCTCCTTTCACCGCCGGTTCCGCCGCGCGACGCGCGCGCCTTCGGCCCAAGCTTTGGAGACTCTCAGCACCCTCCGAAGACGTCGAACCGGTCGACGTGGAGACCAGGCCGGTGCTCGTTGGGCATGTACAGCAGGTGCTCACGTCCACCGGGCTCTTTCCGGTTTGGGGGGAAACCACGGACTGGTGGAAAAGCGTGAGTCTCCTTATTGGCGATGAAAAAATGTGCGACTCTGTTTCAAAAAGACCTGAAATAGTACGACCTTTTCTGAAGGATCAAAACTCAAACATATATGGAGAGCACATGATTTTGCAGCACCAGTCATGCAAGAGCCTACGGCCAGTTATCTGCATGTGACCTTGTTTCTGGCTCATAAGGAAAATTAGACCATGCGGGAAAACTGATTTAGACAACAAATGTTTGGGTTAGAGGAATCTCCCCTTTATTCATTCCGAATCGAAGCTAGAGCAAAGGCGAATAGAAGATCCGCAAGCCAAAACCTCAGATGTGAACATGACCCCCATTCAAGGGAAGGGTTGACACTCTTTTACACGAAATGTTCTAGACCGCCCCACCCCTTTTGATCCACCCAAAGTCCATCCTCGCCGTGTTCGCTGGCTCGTCTCCGAGCGCCCGCGCTCATTCTCTTGCTCCAGCTGCGTGCTTCTCTGGTCCTGAAAGCCGCCCGGCTGCTCCGGTCTCGGCGCGGAGACAACCGGCGCGGGGTTGTCCCCCGGTGCTTCAAACAGAAGACCGGTGCTTCCTCGTTGAAAAAGGATTCCTCATAAAATGGTGTGGTTCCTTTTTCCAATGAGGAATCCTGTTTCGTCTGAAGCATGGTGGGCTTTGAATGGTTTGCCATAAAATATCATACACTATCCATTTAAATTCTCTCCAACCGGCCTTCACGAGACATCGAGGCACTCGCACGGGTGAAAACGAGGACCTCGACACGACACGTGCCTCGACGAATTCGCAAATCTCATCGCCATCGTCACAGAGCGTCGGCCTCCGTGCCTCAGAGACCGTCAAAAGCCCGCGTTTGGAAAAGGTTTCGGGGCACAGTGGGGCGTCGCAAACGGACCTAGTGACAGAGCGACTAAATAGCTAATGATTAGTCCTGTGTCCTCTAGTATATGTATACATGCGATATTGATTTAGGAGAAACACTGCATGCAGCAGTCGAAAAGTGACAGAGCTGCGGCTTGTGAGGGCAACCGGCAACCCTACACGATTCCGGTAAACAGACTTGCGCAGTGCAATTCGGGAGTCAGATCTTGCAGTCACTGCCTTCCACACAAACAACCATTGACTTTGTACGACAGTCCCTTGGAACATCAGACACCATGACTGCAACACTTGCTCATGGGTGCCCTTCGGGACCTTCAAACATGCACCATGGACTACAGACCTCATCACCCTGCTCCAAAACCTGTTCGCTTTCTCCGGTGAACTCGCCAGGACGACCGAGGGGCGCAGGACGCCGGCTCGGGCGTCCGGTCCGACTGAAGCGAATCGCTCGGCGAAGCGCTCCGTCGGGGGGGAGCTGTCCGGGTCTTGTGCGGAAGAATATGAAAAGAACGTAATGAATAGCAAAAGGAACCTAATGAATAGCATTGAATAGCGATGGCCTCCAACCTAAACGCGATTGCCTCCAACCTAATAGGAATGGCCTCCATGAGCCCAACATGAGGATGGAGGATGATGGTTTGTCTTTTGTGTGGCTTCATTGGGGCAGCTCACCAACACACCTCGAAGCAAAGAAGCGGGAAGGTGTTCGGCGCTCGGCTGAGCAAACTGAACTATTCAAGTTTTCGGGTACAGCCTGATGGTCCTGAACTCAAGTGAACCCATAGGGTGATAAACATAGGATGATGAGTTTCTCTTGCTGGAAATCAAACCACTTGCATCCACTTGCGCACTTCTAGCATAGAAGTTCTGCTTCCCAACCTGTTCACTGTGTCATCACGGTTTTGTAATTTCCATAGTCCTTCTGCTTTCCACCCTGGACCCAGGACTGCCCGCTTCCGGCTGACGAGGGGGGGCAGGGAGAAAAGGGCATGGTCAGCCTTGCTTATCCTCCCTTCGATCCAGCCGTGTTTCTGTAGGCACTTGTTCAAGCTTCACCACATAAAAAGAGTTTCATGGATGACCAAAAGGATCCGGATAAGAAACTGGTGATTGGTGGACCGAACACAGCTGGTTTTTCCACTGCAGCAAAACAGCTGCGGCTGCAGCGTCAACCGCACAGGCGACCTCAGCCTTTGCTCGACCTCAGTGACCCTGAAAGCGAGTCTGCCATGCTGGTCGGAGCCAATAAATTCAGGACTTCAGTCTTTTGACCGAGGTCATCAAGCGATGGTGGGGGGCTAGTCCGAAGGCGTCTGACCAAGACAGTTGTAATCTGCCAGTGTGATGTTCTCAAAGGAACTTTGGTTACTTTGGACTTTGCTGGGGCCCACCCTGTGTCAGTTTGCGATCCTAGCCTCGCAAATCAACAAAAGTCACCCCCAACTAGCCTAGCACTTTGCCCCGTGGCCACCGTGGCCATCAAGAAGACTCAAGGTGAAGTTTTTTCGAGGTGAAGTGATGCACAAACCTTTGGAAAAAGAATGTCCTCCAGCAGTCAAATAGAAGCCTTCTAACCAGGCCACCGCACAGTCCTCTTTGGGACTCTAGAAGCTTCGCACTTCTCTGTGCGCAGCGGGATAGGATTGATTGGAGTGGTTCCAAGAAACGAGGGCGCTAACATCCTAGCGGACCCCGGCACCTGAGAGGAAACTTAGGCCCACTGCTTTGCCTGTGTGCACATGTGAGGAGAAGAGATTGGTTGGAGAAGATGGTGCACCTATAAGCACGAAGACTTTACCAAATCCATCTCCTCGACCTGCCCCTGTTTCTTGGAAAGAACGAATGGCTGAATAGCCTTTCAAAGACATGGCTACATGGCAATTATGGGTTGCATGTCATGTGCGTGATCTCAGGCTGACCTGGAAGACTTCCCAAGTTTTCCTGCAACACCAAACTTGGCAGCAACACCCCTCTCCTGATGCGCCAAACCCACTGCCAGCCACGCCTGCCAAAGCTTGACACACTCTTTCCCCCGCGGGCCAACAAAGTGCGTGCTGGTCGAAAAACTTGCCTGCTCCAATATTCGTGATCTCGGGCAGCAAAGGCAAAAACCCAACCCACGGACCGAACTCTTGCCCTGTGATGCCGCCTGGGTCAAGGCTCTGCAGTGTCTCTCGAACACCTCTGCTCTGCAGTGGTCCTCGGCTTGCATTGGTCCTCTGGGAACTTCTCGTTAAGTGCTCCTCCATCGCTGGTGAGGCCCGAAACGCCCGTGCGGAGTGAAATCCGCGCCCCTGACTTCCATGTGGCATGCGTATGCTCTGTCCAGCTCTGGCCGCAAAAGCGGCTCCACCTGTCTCGCCCAACTGATCGAGCCTGCCGAGTGGCCATGGGGTTCCGCGGCTCTCGGCACAATGATTCGTTGGCGCAGTCCCAAAGTTCCGCTTGAAGGCCACTCCAAGCTCGAACATCGTTGAGGGTATTCCAGGTTGTCAGTTTGGTGTCCGTAGGTCCGTAGGCAGCAAAGTCATATTCGCAACCTGGACCTAGAGTTTCAAAGCTCCAAAGGCGCCAGCCTAATCCAGACCGGTCCTCCAGCCTGGATTCCACTCACGATGGAGAAGGAAGTGGACCACTGCAACCAGCAAAGCCACGAGCTTCCAAGAAGCCACCCTATGGCAAAAGCACAAGCCAGGAAGCATTCTAGATACATCTTGTGTATATACTAAATATAGGTCGTCTTGCAGCCAAACTGATTTCGCAAAACACGAATGCGAGTCCGCACGGCATGAACCACCATAGAAACCTTTAGTGCTCTCTTTTCTCAAAGCTTGCATAGAAACGGTACATGGCTAAACAGGCGAGTGAAAGTGACCAGAATGCGGACAGTAACTACAGAGCTTTCAGGTAGATGACACAGCATCAAATGCTAAAGTTAACAAATGACTCCCAAAAATTACCCAACTACAAAATCTAGTCTGAACATGCTGTAGTCGGCGAGAGATTGGCCGTTTCCTTCATTGTATGAGAAGTGATTCTTTGCTGCTTGGGACCTGCCCTGCAACTTTCCTTTCTCACGTCACAATCTCAGAAGACGCTGCTGGGCATACAGCGCCTAAGAGTGGGCGAAAAGGACTGAGACGTGAGCAGAGGATGATGAATGCACCAACTGAGGGATCGAATGACCACTTTGACCCAGGAAAACGGAACATTGCCCAGAACCGGGCCGTCCCAAGAATCCCAAGAATCACCAAGAAAGTGACATGTTGCCGCAAGTAAAGCGACATGATGTCCCGGCCAGTTTCTCTTGAAAACGCAGGATTGCGTTGAAAGCCTTGAAACTCTTTTGCAAAAATCATCTACATAATTTGGATAGCAGCTTGAGTTGAATTCCTGATGTCTCTGGGCTGGGTTGGTCTCCTTGTTTTACAGTCTAGCCAAAGTCACCAGTGTATCAGGGATGCGAAACTTGTATGTATATATATATACACACCTCCTTCAATAGATTATTGATCATTGTTGCTGGGGCTTTTAGGAGGAGACGGACCAGACAAAGCTTGAACACGGAATTTCTTGAAAAAAATAAACAAGTGACCAAAGTCAACTCGATGAATACTTGCGCTCACCTGGCTCAGATCACAAAAAAGACGCCAACAACCCCCCCCCACGGTCGCTGCAACCAGGCGCTGGGGCAGCCATTCTGGGACTCTGCATAGCAGCCCTTGTTGTCTGGGCAAAAGTAACGTTGAGGACCTGGTAGCGCGGGGCAGCGTGGCTGTCCACATGTGAAAAACGTAGCAGCTGGCAGCCAACTGAAGTCCCTTGTCAAGGGCGCCATGTGGACCAAAGTTTCACCATCTGACAATGAGGAGTCTTACACAGTAGACTTGTGACATTCAGGTGAGATCAAAGGTGCCAAGAAACACTGAAGGATCACCACTTTCAGGGAAGACGGATCACGAAGGTCAAGCGATTTGGCTCTACGGCCTGTCATCGGTCCAAGCATCCACCAGTCACCGGTCCAGGAGGTCACCCACCCCAAAATTGACCTTATGTAGACTCTTGATTTGTCAACCCACCCCTGTTGATATCATGTTGATTGTAGAGCCTCTTAACATTAGGGGTCGAAATATCATCAAGTGTCACTACATCCACCTCCGTCCCATCTGCCGAAACGCAATCGCTGCAACAGGGTGACTTCCTTGGCATGGTCGCGGGCATCGCTGGCATCGGAAGTGGAGATGCCAAAGGAAACCACCGAAGTGGCACGTGCCGACGAGCGTTGTTCGACCTTTTTTTCTTCTCAGGGATTTGTTCTTGGTGACATGAGTGGGCGAATGTCACACTTCCCTCAGGTCATCAGACTACAGCGAGTCTTTGACTCGCCTGGTGAAGACTAAGCCGACACCACCCCTTCCAGTGCGACATGACGAGTTGTTCCATTCTTCCGCCATCCAATGTTCCGTTCCCCAAAAACCTTCTGCTCTCTTTCACCGAGACGTCTGCACCCACCCTCCACCCCTCCGCCCGTGCCGCCCAGCTGCTTTGGACAGTACTTGGAGTCCTGGCCGCACAGACGGCCGGGGTTTCGGGCGAACAACGAGGTCCAGGTGTTTTTTTTTCGAATGTCCAGGTGTTTCAAAGAGCCAAGCCTTTGGGGTTGATGGTCAAGTCGGTTCGGTCAGTTCTGCAATTCTAAGACTTCTTTGTTGACTGGATCTCTCTGGTAAAATCCATGAATTCTGCCGTGGCAGAACCAATGAAGCGCGTTTCCGGACTGGACTTTCACGGGGATGTTTATCCGTGTGAATTGGTCAAAGTTAGAAGGACCAGCTTTGACGGTTTGCGATTGATCGCAAACCTGTCAAGCTAACCCTCGGAGTACGCCAAACACCCTTGTTTGAGACAACTAGTCTGCAAAGTCTTATCCACTGAGTCAAGACTAGAGACTGAGATCGCTCCGCTAGGGCCCGATAGGGCAGGGCAATGTTTGAAGCCTGATATATCAGCTAGGTTTGTATATGTTTGTATGCCTTCTTCAAGATCAATCACTCGCATCGATTCCATTGAATCCCAATTCCCAGGAGTCACAAAGGGATGGCTTACAGTCCCTAAGTGAGTGGATAATGGGCACCCCTATCCTCCAATAGGCACCCCTTTGTGACTCCTGGTCTTCGGATCTACTTTGCTTCCTTTCACTGGAACATGTGCTTCGTCTTTGGCCGAAAAGAACCTCCGAAAAAACGGAAGTTCGAGTCTTCCACATCTGAGGGCACCGTTCGGCTTAGTCGAATCGATTCGGATGGCCGAAGGACTTCAGCAAATAGCCAAGAACGGGGAGTAGAGGCTCTTTTGACTCTCTTGGGGAGCGTGAGGAGTCCAAAACGAGTAAGATGAGCACATCTGTATGCACGTGTTTGTCTAGGCACGGATTGGGAAGAATGAAGACTTTCTTCCATAGGTGGTCGCTTAATAGCTTGTGATATCTAACGGGATCTACATACAAGTACATACAAATCATATAATTACTGTAGATGGTCCGTGTTCCTTTACAGTCCATCAACCCCTAAAGCCACACCACCATAATGAGGACCCCACCCAACCACCCATGGGTTAAAAGTGAGAAGAGAAAGAATGAATTGTCTTCCGGACATGCTGGTGGAATTTCAACCTAGTCGCTAGCCGCCATGCAACACCGACGCAAACATTTGCCAGTAACAACAAAAACCAGACTTGGGGGGATCCTTACACCTCTGGGATTCACGAAGCACCAGCGAGCGCGACCCAACGAGTGCGACCCCACGGTCGCGCTCCTTGATCCGGAAGGGCTCCAAGTCTGGTGCCGAGGCGGCGCTGGCCGCCGCGGGAGAGGGCGAAGGCAGAGAAGGCGGCGGCGGTGGCATGAACCATGGCAGTGCGTCGCCCTCTAGCTCGGTGGTCGTCGTGGTGGTGGTGCTGTCGTCCAGAGCCAGAGTGGCTCTCCTGAGGTCCGCGAAACTCAAGGCGCCACTCTCAGTCATGGTCATGGTCGGTCCGTGCGGGTCCTGTGGGTCCGGAGGGGATGGCATGTTGACGAAAAAGCTCGAAGCTGATGTGACTGTGTTGGCAAGGTTTCATCAATGTGAAGGTCAGTGGTCATCGCATGGTGAGGCTGAGCGAGTATTCTCTGGTCGATGATCACGTGGGATTTCATACATGGCGTAGCTGTCAAGGAGGAAAAGACAAACCATGGGAGAAAAAAGAGGACGTGCTACCACACGCTGATCTGGTTGGTCGAGTCTATCCCAGTTGATGATGACAATGATGAAAAGTTGCCATGCTGAGGGTGATCGTGATGGCGATGGTAAGTAGTCTTTGTCACAGTGATCAATCTTGATCAGCTGCTCGTGGCAGAATGGAATTGGACCCACCAATGAAAGTCTTGGCTCTGTCGCCAGTTGCCCAGTACTTGGCCATCCACCACCAGAACCGGGAATGGACATACTCGATCCGTAAGCGGCGGTGGGTCAAACCCAAACACCCAAAAGACTTAAGCCATAAAATGCACAAATGTCTGCGCCATCGCTGTTCTTTGCATGGAATTGTGATCTTCGTTCAGGATTGACAAGTTATATAAATTCGCTTTAGGCAACCATTCCTGCAAAATACCACCTTCCACAACGATTGATGACAATCATGCTTTTGAGATACCTCGTTGTAGGTCCATTGTAGGTCTACCATTCCCATCCCCGGGCATCTTGAAAGCAAAACATCGAGCGAGTGAAGAAGCATATTGAGCCCTCCAACCCTTAATGCGTTGGCATTGCAGTCTATGTTGTCCCATGCTTTTTTCTCAACCATAGCCATAGGCTGTTTGCTCACATCACCAAAACGAAAAAGTATCTCTCTTTCACATCGTGATGTGTGATACCATGTGTGATTCCAGTAACCATCAACCCCAGACCTTTTTATGGTTGTTGTAGATCAATTTTATTGCAGGAGTCTCTCTGTCTCTCTCCCTCAGCATCATGGAATCAGCATGACCAGTCCCAAAATCCCAAGCACACCCCGCCCAAGGCGTCGCCGGCGTCGCCCCTTTCGTGCTAAGCCAGTTGGGTGCAATCCAAGCGTCAAGATGTCGTGGTCTGAGGGAAAGCCCTGCGAAAACTCATTGGTGCAGGTAATCACATCGTGGCCTGCAGCTTGGAGCTGAGCTTGGAGCTCATCCAGACAGCTTGGAGCGGATATGGAGCTCTCGCTTGGCCAAGTCGATGGCAGTTAAGAACCCAAAAAGCAACCAAACACCTCTACCAAGCAGGACGATGTAAGTCCAACCTGTTGGCTCGTGGGCGGCTGAGGACATGAACAAAGTGAGCCTCCACATACAGGTTCTTGCACTTCAGAGTTTGCCCCCTCAGGGTCGGAACTGCTTCACCTACACTTCACTCGGACCTGAAGTCGTCCTGTTTGCCCTCAAACCGAGTGGATTCCGGTCGGTGTGCGATTCCACCCCACGAAGTGGACCCACCTGTCTCGCAACAGGGAAGTGCGGCCAAGGGAGTGCGGCCACCGCCTGTTTCTCCCGTGGCCTCCCTCCCACGACTGTGCTTGGCGGGGTTGGCCCCAGCCACCCCTGGTCCTATCGCCAGGCAGTGCTTCAAAGTGTTGATCCAAATCATGTGACGGCATGTCACGTCAAGACATGGGGGGGATTCCCCCTAAGACCTCTGGTGATAGGAATAGTTGATGAAAGCTCAAGTGTTGAAGTGCTGATGTTCGAAGAACCTTCAATTAAACCGCTGGGGCATCTGGCTGGTAAGAATGTGATCGGCGCCGGCAAAGGTCATATCTGTCGCAGCGTTCTTGAGCTTCTTTTGCAGCCTCAGCGTGACCCGCAAACGAACCACTTGCCCATCAGCTTCCCAATCTTATGGCCCTTGCTGCGCAATCAACCTGCTAGAATGTCACCAGCTCAGGATGCCAAAGTGAGCGTCTTGCCATTGGTTCATTCATCCATGTCGGTATGTGTGTCTGATCGAGTGTTTGTGCTCTACATTCTACACAGGCCAGGCAACTTCAACAGTGGAGGATCCGTGCTGGCGCAGTTGAAGTCACCTGTGAAGATCACCTGCAAAAGGGGGAGCACCAGGATCTGAGCACTCCGGCAGCGATCTTCCAAGAAAATTCCTAGAAATCCATCAAAAAGGTCTGTCAAGAGCATGGACATTGGACGCATGTGTCATCCTTGAAAAGAAATAATGTCTTGCCTTCTACTAGTCCAACGGACAGCGAATCCACCCCTCGGGTCACCGTCAAATGGCAGCTCAGCGTGGTTGAATAGGCCAGGAACCACCAGAAACAGTGCAGAGGCACCAGAAAGCCAGGTGCGGAAGTCGGGTCAAAGCCTGGGGTTTTTCGGTGAAAGTCCCAAAAGTAAAGAGCCCTGTGGAGCACCTTGGACTTGTTCATCATGCTAACCTGTGGCACCGGTGGTGACAACATCACCCACGTCTGGCTTCACCGGACTGGATTCACTCCGAACCATCACTCCGAGCTCCAGCTTCCAAAACGAGTCTGAAAATTGGAGGGGTCGGGAAGCCACCCAAGCTCAGAAGTGGAGCTTCACCTCAATGGCTACTTGGAGCCTCGCCTTGCGAAAAGCCAAGCAAGCCAGGATTCCAAAAGAAAAGCAAACGTGGCTTGTCCTCCACATCATCACATCCTTCAGCCTCCAGCCCAACCCCCTCCCACCTGCCCGTTCGTCCAAGTCCCCCCCCCCAGATCTCCGACCCTTGGACCTCGCTCCCGGAGCGAGCCGACCGGCCCGCCTTATCTCCCGGCTGTTTGTGAGTGTCGATGACCTGAAAAAGTTCAACGATAAAAAGCAAGAAAAACGGCATGTCTCGACTCAGCGGGTTTTTTAAAGTGGTTTTAGGTCCTTTTAGGTCCTCCAGTGGTTCAGTAGTTCCTCCCAAGGAAATCAACGGTGTCCTTTTGGGGGGGCTGATGTGAAGACCTAGTGAACAGTTTTGGGTGAGGCCAGTGGTTGATCAAAGGCCAAAGAAGCAACTGCCAAAACCTCTTGTGCACATGGGATGTTTATATACCAATGCTTGGACATGAGGCTTTGGGATATTTTTGTTTCATGAAGAAGGGCCTCGCGAGGCCAGGACAAAAGACGGCTGACGACCCGTGCCTGCAGGTAGTTTGCGGCCACTTTCTCCCCTTTCTCGCCAGCGCACTGCAAAAGAGGGCCATGCGTGTTTGCAAAGAAGATCACCTGGGCGAGTTGTCTGGGTTCTGCAGACTCATCTGCGCCCAAAGATGCTTGGTGTTGGCGAAAGAAAGTCCGGTGAGTTGGCTGAGAAACATGTCGAAATTGGATGAAAGTGGTTCTTGCCAGCTTGCCAGCTTGCCAACCAGCTTGGAACACGGAACCACCACGACACGAGTCACAGCGCCCACGTGGCACCTCCCTGCTCTTCTTCTCAACGAGTCGGATGAAGTTCACGAAGCGAACGCCGTACTTGTCCTGCGGCCGTACTCGGCTCATCACGTCACGGCTCATCCCGGTACTCCAAGCACCGAGCACCGACCGACCGAGCGGTGGAAGCCGCAGGAAAGTCAGCGGTCACCCGGTAGCTTTCCGTGTGGAACTTCGTGACTCAATTGAGCAACTTCCCCACACGTGGCTTTGTGCAGGGACTCTATATGTGACCTGGGTTCACATCTGGGGAAAGGAAAGAAAGAAAGAAAGAGAGAGAGAGAGAGAGAGTGGGTGACGTACTTGCAGGGGCGAACTTCCAGACTCACCAAAACACCAAAGCCTTCAACACTAAACTCCCAGCAACAGCTATTTGGCCATCCTGACCTGGCATCGACATCAGGTTTGGCCATGTTTCAGCAATCTGCAGCTGCAGTTTTGTTTGCCTGAAACCACCAAGCCAAGAAAAGAGATTTGTCAGACCAGCGACACCCTCCAAAACGACACCCTGCAGTCCCTCCGCTGCTTAAAAAACAGCAAAGACATGCAAAGTCTGATTCATGCGCGACCATCAGGATATCAAGAGATGGAGAAGCTTTCAAACAAAAAGACATGCTCTCTACAACTGCCCCAAGTTTCAGTTTACCAGCACCCGGGACATCGTCTCTCCTCTGCCACAGCGATGGTGCCCCCCTCTCCAACGCGGTCAAAGCGCTCCGCATTCCATGCCAGCGGTGCATCGCCTGCGCGGTGTTCGCGCACGGGCGATGTAAAGCGCTGGAAGGTGAACGGCGAGGTGCGTCCGAGCGAGCCTTTGGTGCTCAAAAGGAGTCCAAAAGGGCCCATGTGCCCCCCATGTGCCCCATGTGCTCGTTCGTCGAGCCTTTGAGTCTTTGCACCGATGTTGGCTCTTTTTGCGACCGATGTTGGCTCTTTTGCGCGACCGAGCATGGCCTGCGGGTGCATAGAACTGGAAGTGAGTCAAGTTGGATCCAATCAAGACTTTGCCCACGTCATTGCACTCCTGGAACTCGGGAGGACAACGCCGAGTGACGACCAGGCGACTCTGGACCGAGACTGAAAGGACTCGTCCCATTCACGCCCGTGAGTTCACTTGAACTGGAGCATTTTGTTCAGGAGGGTCTCACCCAGGTTGAACGAAGCTCCACCAGACTTCTGTAGATGAAAGGAGTTCCCCCTCCTTGGCGGCTCCTTTGGTGGACTGCTCCAGTTTGGGAGGGATCTTTTACTTCTCGAGATGACTGCACCCCGACTGCACCTGGTGCAGTCGAAACCTGAAGCTGCCGAAAAAAACGATGACGGAGACACCCCATCCGGGACCGTCATCGTTCTTCGATCCGGACCGGCTCCTGAAAACCAATCAAGTCGATGGGATTGTGGTCCGCAATGTTCTGGTACAGCTTCTGAAAGCCTCCCCCGCGAGAAAAACGAGACTCCGAGAGATCAAAAAACTCGCCCTGCCCTAGATGGCCCCACCACAAAAAAAAGAGTTGATGGTCAGTAGCAGGACCACAAACCCAAGCTGTACCACAAACCCAAGCTGTTGGCGACCACAAACCCAAGCTGTTGCAGGTCTGTTGTCATAATCCTTTCAGGTCTGTCTTGGCAGACCGCCTCTTTCGGACCGGCCTCCTGGCCGGTCTGGTGCTGGTCGCGAAGACAAAAAATGGGCGGGGGGAACACCAGTGTCGCAATGGGATGTGTTCGGTCCATTCTGTCCATCAAGGTTAAAGCAAAAAAAACAAGTCACAAAAAGTTAAGTCTTGGAAACAAAACTTGATCCAACTTCGCTGGGCAGCCTTTCTCTGCCTTAAACTGAGGGCAATTCCCATACTCCTTGGCTGGTCTTCGTGCTTCTCGTGCTTCGACGAAGCTCCGGGGACTGAGGGGGGCTGCCCGGGCCGGAAAGGCGCGGCTACTTCCTGACTGCGTGACAGACTTACCCTCTATCAAACAAGCATCTCTACACCCCTCGAATTGCTCAACATCGTATCACAAGCATCGCATCATCCCTGGAAAGAAGTAGGAAGTGCTCAACATGTGAAGCAGCAACCTGAGTGAGGAAAAAAGGGAACCCGAACCGACTGATTGACTGAGTGGACCAATTCATTTCCTTCCATCTCTTCTCGATTCGGTCCGCCAAGTCTCATCAGAGACACACCACCAATACCTCAGTCGTGAAGAGCACCCCGTGGCGCAGGACTGCGAACGGTCGAAGAGCGAGCTCATCTTGCGTGCGAAGGGACGTGGACACGGGGTCGCGCGGAGGTGCGTGTCCGAAGGTTGTGGCAGACCTCCCAAGTGGTCATAGCCTAATGTTCGGGAAAAACCAGGGTCCCCCGGCTTTTGACCCACAGCCACCTGTCAGAACCATGGTGAAGTGATAAATGTTGTTGAGCAAGCAGTCCAACTCCACTGCTATTCCAAAACGAGCTCTGCACTGGGCACCGGGCGGTCGACCGAGTTCGAGTCGACCCTGTCGCCCGATTTCGGTCCAGTCTGGACCTGTCGCGCCCCGGTTGGTCAAAGGCCGTCTTTGTTCAAGGACTGAACCGCTTGCTTCGGATGGGTGTCCGCAGCGATGTCGCTGAGAAACCGCCCGGCTTGGGCCGCTTGAGAAGGTGTCGAAGCAAGTCAAGCGAACGACGAACGACGGGAGGAATCGCACGGGGGTTTTGGACGAAGGTGATGGGGTTTTGGACCGTTTTGGATGGGGTTAGACCCTTTTTTGGCCAAGGCAGCCAAGATGCAAATTGTATGTGACCACGGCCACTTTGGAACCCAGACAGCCCATCCTTGCGGAATTGATCCTGAACAATTGTGATCGAAGTGGACACCTAAACTCTTGACCTGCCCAGAGCGTCCCTTGCAGTGTTCTTCTCTAGCTGGCCCAGCTTCACCTAGCTTCATGCTCCATTGAGTTGTTCTCACATGAAGGCTCTATCTTCTTCGTGATGGATTTAGAGCCAGCGGTTCGCCCAGTCAAAGGTCGGCAGTGCGAGGATGCGTTGGCAAAGGATGGAATCACAGCAAATCCAGCCAAATACATGCAAGACTGCTACTGGCTATTGAAGAATTTGATCTATACATACTTTCAGCATCTTTCAGCTGCACTCCACCTACTGTAAGCTCAAAACAGCCCTTGAAAAGGACAAGAAGTGTCGGCAAACAAAGGGTATCACTGTATCACTTGTTTGTTCCAGTCACATCATCGTTGACCTTATGAGCCTATGAGGCACTAAACCCCGAGCCACGGTGTGGCTCCCAAACCCCAAACTACCAGGAGATCAATCCTTCACAGAAAGCCAGAAAACTTGCTTCGACCTCATCGAGTTCGGAGCACACCACGAACTCCTAGAGACTCCACCCCACCTCATGGAGAGGTCTCAACCCACCCGGCCACTCCCACCGAGGTGGGAGCCCCGACGGCACACCTGCCAGAAGGGCGGGACAGTCTGCGCCTTCGTGCCAGCGTCCTGCAGCATGTCCAACGCACTGCGGTTGGGAATGTGAGAGACACAACTTGAGATCCCAACCCAACCGTGACAGACGCACGTTGGAAGAATACTCTCAAGATCCCGTGGCAAGTGAGCCAAGTGAATGATCGCGCCACTTCGTGCGATCGCACTGGACAACCTCCCGGACACGCTCCGCCGCCTCGCCACTGGAAGGCTGGTGCACAGGGCGGCCACCGCCTCGGACCAAGTTCTGGCTTTCGAAACGAAGACGTAGGGGTCGGGCCAGTTTGGAAGGAAGACCGAAAAAGCGGGCAGGGAAGCCGAACTGAGAAGCGGGCTTGTCCTTCATCTTCAGGTTTCTACAGGTATGAAAGTTTTGTAGAAACACCAAAAAAAGGTTTCCCATCCTCTGCAACATTGGGTAGATATCAAAGGTTGCTCTTGGTCCTGGCGTTTGCCCGGCTGTTCTTGTTCACCACGTTCCACAGACCAAATCAAGTCTTAAAAGAGCACCAATGGCCCGGGATTCAAAGGCAAAGCCTTCTCAGTATCTAATAGCGATGGCCTCCAACCTCAAAGCGATGGCCTCCAAACTAATAGCGATGGCCTCCAACCTCAGAGCGATGGCCTCCACCCTAGTAGCGATGGCCTCCGACCTCTTGTCCCTTTCCCAAATGATCCATCCAAATCACACTGGTTGACCTGAAATGAGCCATGTGGTTGCATGTCACTGCACAAGGGGCTGCGGGTTTTTCGTTCCCTGAATGGTGTTTTCCCTTCCCGGGAGGTGTTGGCTTCCCGCTCGGGTGTTTTTCCTTCCCTGGGAATTGTTTGTTCCCCTGGTGTTTTTCGTTCCCGTACGCCGCGGTGCTTTTCGTGCCCGGCTGGTGTTTTTCAGGCCCTGAATTGTGTTTTGTGGGGCCGCTGGTGTTTATTGTTCCCTGAAAGGTGTGTATTGTTCCCAGCGTTCCGGGTGTGTATGAAAAAGTGAAAGGGTGTTTGTTGTTCCCTAGAAAGTGTGTGTTGTTTCCAAAGTCTAGCTTGCGGCCGGCTATCGCAAAAAGAAAATAAATAGGAAATAAAAAGAAAGGAAAGGGCACAAGGAGAAGAAAAAGGTCTAAACTTCGCTCGTTTGATCTATCCTGTCTGAACTATGCAGAGCTCAGAGGTAAAGACGTTACATTTAGACCTTTTAAGCTTTCAATTTTTTGTTTACATGGTCTAAAAAGTGGATGTGGCAAGGTCTTCACATTTGACACCTTTAGTGTGTGACGTTTCGTAGCACAGATATGAGACACAGGCAGGAAGACATTACATCGCTAAATTTGAGATTTTGTTGTACAACAAGCTGTCTTTTGTATACATGGGTGACATGCGCTCACAATGCAACAGTCGAAGTTGTTTATACATTTCTTTTTTGTTTGGTTCTATGTTTAAGTTTGCGGACGCTGTCAGGCGAGGCGAAGCGGGCGGGGACATACGAAGCCAAAACGGTTTGACAAAGGGACAGCGCAAGAGTGAGCGGAGCGCAGTACAGCAGAAAGATGGTTCATGACGGGATAAGCATGGTGCACAGTGCAAAGTGTATAGGTTTCAGAAGAAAGCACCCGGTTTGGTGGAGAGCTCCGCTGCCACGCTTGGCGCCCACTGTTTACTGACGTTATTCTAGTTACCCAGAGCAACCGACGACCCCGCAGAGTCCACAGTTGAAATGTGATGGGGGCTCGCTTCGCGAGCCCCGCGGGGGAGGCGCTGCGCCCTCCCCCGCACCCCCTCCCGCCTTTAAAGGCCCACCCTTTGCACACGCTGCCATCGCTCACGCCCACCTTGATTTGCTGGGGCTTCTATGAGCACTGGGGGTTCCATGGGCAATGAGCACCCTAGCCCCGGCCATATCATCGCGTCGCTCTCCGCCAAACCTGAAAACTATAAATTTGCACCCACCATCACCCATCCTGCTTTCTATTTGTACTGCGCGCAATTTTGCCTTCATCGAAGCGGACGGTGACGGGACGCCAAAACGGCTTGACAAACGGGCAGCCCAACAGTGAGCGGAGCGCAGTACAGCAGAAAGATTGCTTCATGAGGGGATAAGCATGGTGCAAAGTGTATGGGTTTCAGGGAAAAAAGCTACCCGGTTTGGCCGGCGCCCGCAGAAAGATTGCTTCATGAGGAGATAAGCATGGTGCAAAGTGTATAGGTTTCAGAAAAAAGCTACCCAGTTTGGCCGGTGCCCACTGCTTACTACAATGTTATTCTAGCTACCCAGAGCAACATACGACCCCGCGGCGTCCACACGAAAGAGGCGCTGCACCCTCCCCCGCACCCCGTCCCGCTTTTTAAAAGCCCACCCGCCTGCATGGGCTAAGCCTAGAGACCCATGTTCTTTCCTTTTAACGTTACGATGTCCGCTGGCAGCACTCTCCGTGTCGTCACAGAATCCAAGTCGGCTGGCTTCGCTTGCATCGCTCCGCTCTCCCCCAAACCGGGTGCCTTTTCTGAAACCTATACACTTTGCACCATGCAGCATCTTTCTGCTGTAGGCTCACCCACCTGCATGCGCTGCCCCTCGCTTAGAGACCCATAGTCTTTTAACGTTACCATGTCAGCTGGCAGCGCTCTCCGTGTCGTCACAGAATCCAAGTCGGCTGGCTTCGCTCGCGTCATCTTCGGCCTGAAGGTTCATCGTGCTGTCTTCAAAACATGCGCCGCCTTCAAGCAAAGTCTCCGTCTCTAGTTGGAAAGAGCCAAAGCTGCAAGTCTATATAAGAGCCATCGATGAGCAAAACACTATGGGAGCTGTGACTTTCCAAATACGGACACCGGATTTGAAAACAGCCGGCTGCGAATAAATTTTGCTGGAGATTCAATTGAAAACGTAGCGAGTATTAGAACTTGGCGCTATACCAGCACAATAAGATCAACAAGGGAAGGAAAAACACTTGGTAGGGAACGAAAAACACTCCGGCAAGGAAAAACACCCATACAGGAAAGGAAAACACCCATACGGGACGGAACAACACCATTTCAGTAAGGGGAAACCCCCCGGGAAGGGGAAACACCATTCAGGGAAGGAAAAACACCCTACCCCTGCACAAGCATTCGAAAAGGATTGTGAACCCCCACCGACGCTGAACGGAAGCCGAGACACTGACGGCCCACTGAACCCACCAAGACTTGAGCGTTGGCACCCACCAGCTCCGAGCGCTTCCGTCGCCCGGAGCGCAGCAGAAGCACCGGCTCGCGTGGAGGGCGGGAGCATGGCGCCGGAGAAGCCCGACCGCGCCAGGGTTGCACAGAACAACCCCGCATGGACTAGTGAAAGACTCATGGGAAAGGCGTGGAAAGAGGTTGGAAAACCCCGACCTGAGGTTCAGTGGAGTCGTCTGGCTGGTTCGGTAAATCTCAGGTGTTGGGGTTGAACCCCCCCAGAGCTCCAACATGATGTTATCAAGACTCTGGCAAAGCCAACGTTCAAGGCACAGGTGCTCTTGGTATATAGATCATCTAAAAAGAAGGTCAGCAACTGCACTAACAAGTCCTGCAGTGAATATCATGCTAATAGATGCTAATCTCCCTCCAACACATAGATCGTTCATGTGCTTTCGAAGCCCGCTGGGCAAAGTCTTGTTCTGTCGCGCATCATACACCAGCAAACCAAGTCCAGTCGTCTAGAATGCAAAGGCTTTCAGCGAAGAAATGTATAAAAGTTGCAGTTGAGGCAGGCCAAGAACAATTAAGCCATTTGCAGCATCTTCTTTCTGTAGAATGGCTGTCTTGGTCTTCCACAAAGCAAAACCCGCAAAGCAAGCAACACAATGCAAACCAAAGTGACGGGGAATCTGTGCGCGTGGCGCCTCTTGGACAACTACCGCTTCTTCAGCACCCCTATTGCTCTCAAGAATATGGGTTCCAGATCAGGAGTATCCTGTATCCTGGTAAGTTCAATCAGTAAAGCATATAGATTCAAAGGCATTGTGGTCCGAGGTTCCATGTTCCAATCAGCTCATTGTGCGATCCAGCAGCAATTCTGCAGCACGCCTGATCAACCACCACAAAAAAATGCCCACAGATCAACGGGCCCGACGTTCCCTCCAACAGGTCCTCCTTTCGCGAAAGCTCGGACAGAGAACTCCTGCGGCGCGGCACAGCGGCTCTCTGAATGACATGTCCATCTGGTCCAAGTTCATTAGCCCCCAAATGACAAGGTCCAAGCAACTCGGCCCCGTGAAAAAAAGCTCCTGATGAGGCTATGAGGCTCTGGAAACCACGCCTTTTTGCTGAGTTTCTGTTGGTTTCATTGTCACAAGAGTCACAAGAGGTCACCAAATCCAAACCGAAAAATCTTTGTTGCCCCCACTCCTAACAAGACTGTTCCTGGTTTTGCTTCAACTATGTTTACTATCACAAGGGCCCCACAATCTGCTGAAACCCCAACGATTCAGAACAAGTTGAGACATGAGGTTACTTTGACACCCATGCGAACAACTTCAACTGGGCACCCCGACTGCAGATCCAACTTCAGCTGCACATTCTGAGCCTGAAGACTGAGAACCCTAATTGGGCAACGTGGAAAAAAACGTGGAAGGAGGAGTGTCAAACAACCGCGAAGGCAAAGACTGGCAAACAAACTCTCCGTAATATTCCGTAATTTGCTTTCTCCAAACATTTGCCTAGTGCATTCTGACCCTCTTCTGTGCTTTTATCACACAGATCATCAAAGCCAACGCAACCATGACCTAAACAGTGACCCATTGAAAAAGAGCAGCAGGTCGGTCCTAGAAAGCTCACAACCTGTGCAAAATAGAACTTCCTGCTCCGATGAGTGTTATTCACTCTCCGCGCAAGAACATCGCGCGCGCGCAGCTCACCAGAACAGACTCGTACGAAGCCATATCGCCTGGCCGGGCCGGGCCGGACAAAGAGCGATTTGGGAGCTTCGGGGATGAGAGGCATTGAACCTACTTGGATAAGGTCCATTGAAGCTTCTCGAACGCACTTGGCCCAAGCCATACATGGTTCATGTTTTCTTGTGCCCTTGAGTTTTACAACAGAAAAGACATGCTAAAAACATGCATGAGTTCATCCGAGGTTGTTCGGAAAATCCATCACGTCAACCCACAACTGGGTTGCGCTCCTACCGATTCACAGGAAATGCTGAAGAGTGAATAGAAAAAGTCTGCCAATCTTCTAAAATGCACAGAGGTCTGCTGTGTATATATAAATATATTGCATGGAAACTGCTTTAAAGTACAACGTTGGTTCTAGGCATATGTATATAATTACAATATAATATGTGCTCCACAGAAGAGAGCATAAATATGCAATCATGGAAACTGGTTCTAAAAGTACAACGTTGGCTCTAGGCATGTGTACAATACAATATGTGTTCCACAGAAGAAAGCAGTTGGGTCATTTTTGTGGTCCATACCACATGTAAAAGCTGGCATCACATCTATCCCCTGGCCCCCGGCTCTGCCACCTTGTGCCATGGCTTGCATTCTGCGGTTGATGTGTAGGCAAAAAAGCTTAACTTGTGTTTTTGCATGGATCTCACGCATGTATGCTTCCTTACCATGGATTTTGCCTGCCTAAATACAGTATCCCGTATTCAAACGCCAACCTCTTCCCTGAGCTAGAAACTTCTTAAACTCTGTTAGTAATTTCTAAGTCTAATTGTAACTCAATAACAAGCCCGTGCTGCTGGGTCCTTTGCAAATCAACTTCTCAGGTTACCTCCTTCCCTCTTGCTCTACCAGGCAGGTCTTTATCACTATTGACTATTGTCCTTCCACTTCTGTCCACAATGACAATACTCAAACAATCACCATGTTGATCTCCAGTCGATAGATGACAATCATTGCGCCCACAAACAAGTCACGGACTCTGGGTGGTTTTTGATCCCTTGCACTCAGAACTTGTGAACAGATTCTGCCAAAAGCAGGTAATGCTGCCTGCTTGTCACATTTCAAGCCATCCCACACGCTATACTGGTACCCAAGAACAGATTAACGAAGGTTGACTTCCAAACTCCAATTCACGAAGGTGGGATCTTCCGAGAATGAATCATCATAGTTTGCGTTCCAAGATCTGACCCCAAAAGCACCATTGGTAGCATAGGCCCTGATAGGCGAGGCGACCTTAGCTGCACGACCGTGACTTTGACTTAGCTCGCGGTGAGCGCGCTTGCGCACTTTTCGGAGACACCCCGGGCTGCCCAGTCTGCGCTCCGATGAGCGCTGCACTCCTCATCGACATGGCCTCAGCGGTGATCCATGCACCGCGGTGATCCACACCACGGTGCCTGGTTCTTCGGGGGATGAGCAATAAATTGGTGGGTAGACTTTCACCTATATACTTATATACCGAATCCTCATGTTGGTGGTAACTCCAATGGTCCACCTCCACCACCTCTGTACTTCTCTCCACCTCTGCTGGGTTCAAGTCAAACAAAGCTGGCCACCTCGCAATGGAGCGAAACACGATCATCGCAGTTGGCATTTTCCGGCGACCAGTGGACTCGCTCATCATGCAACAGCAGGATGAGACAGGCGCTTGCCTGGAGCATAGCGCCAGTGTTTGCTGGCTGCGTGTTTGCAGCCAAACTGTGCATGTCAATATTTGACGAGCGAAAATGTTGAGGAATGTTGAGGATAAGTGCGCGTTAATTAACGTCTTTTTGGCTAGATTGAGAGTTGAGAGAGTGTCGGCAGTGGCTCAGTCAAAGCTGGCCTTCTCAATTTGCTCCTTCGTGTACCCTCCTTTCCTGCACTCTTCAGCAGTGTAGCCACGATCTATCCAGAATTGGGCGGACCGCCCATCACGTTGTCTCATTTCATTCATCGCTTCAAAGCACTTGTCTGCCGAACCCACGACTTCGCAATCCTTGATTTGAAAGCCAGCCATGAGAAATTCTTCAGCCGTGAACCCAGACTCCCTCAAACCTTGGGCAGAAAAGCCAAGGTCCTTAAAGACCTCGGCAGTTCCGCCTGCTTTTTGCAAGTCCCAGGCACTGAAGCCGGCCTCTGCAAGAGGGAAGCCTGCATCGTAGCAATCCCTCGCCGAAAACCCGGCAGTCCTGCACTCTTCGGCCGTGAAGGCTGCGTCCTTACACTGCTTGGCTGAAAAGCCTGCAGCGTAGCAATCACCGCAAGAGAATCCTGCATCTTTGCACTCCTCGGCGGAAAAACCAGCATCCTTGCACTGTTGAGCAGAGAAGCCGGCATCCTTGCACTGCTTGGCAGTGAAGCCACCAATCTCTTTGCATTGAGCGGCAGTGAAACCAGCAAGTTGGCACTTGCCTATCATATGTCCTGAGTTATACAATACTTTGCAAGGGAGACCCTGCTTCAAATAGCTCCCTACAAGGCAACACCGGATCCTCTCAGAATTCTCAGGATCCCTAAGATTTGTCAACCAGTCCTCCCGAAACTGTCTCACTGGTTCGAAAAGGTCGGCCTCCGAAGTGTTGAAGCGTGTCAGAATATCCTGCGAAGGCTGCTTCAATGAATCTGGTAGCAAACTCAGGACTGCTTCAGGTCCGAGAACCGAAGATTTCTTGAGGTCTGCAAACAGATCTTGTAACTCCTGGGAATCCATGAAAGCATCCAAGCTCTTCTGGACTACTGCCATACGCTGATCCAGGATGATTTGTTGGCAAAATGGGATCAACAGTCCTTTCGAAATGCTGATGATTGCAGAAAGGCCAGCGAACCCCACACTACCACCGCTGGAGTATCGCACCACAAGCAAAACGCCAAGAACGCCTTGTGGCCAGTCCTCTCCCCAGGCAATGACCAAGCGAGAACTACTGAGGAAGGCGACAAACTGATTGCTAGCTTGTCTTGCAATCCACTCCGGCCAGGTTTCATCGATTTTCATAGCAGGCTTCAAAGGCAGTTCTAGAATAGCTCCATAGGTTTTCCGAAGCTCTCGAGCACAGTCGTCGTGTGAATTCACCTCAATGTAAGAATACACAATGACATAAGCGGACATCACTGCCAAGAGCCCACCATCGACCAGCAATGGGAAAGCTGCTGCAGACAAGCTGGAGCAAAAGGCATCGATCTCCGGGAGAAAGCCAATCATCAGCAAGTTTACTGGAAGGTGGAACAACACCAGCGAGAGGAGACTGTGAGAGTCCCAACTGTAGACAAACACGGCACCTGGCAAGAGCATCCACAGATGGAAACGCGCCACAAGCAGCGCCGCACAGCATGCCTGCACTTGATACTAAAAACAAAGGCGACTAACTAGGCCTTGAAACGTTTGAATTTAACCCCTTCGAAGAAATTAAACAACTCAATTGACAAGCGAGTACGTCGAATTCAAAGTGCACGCCTGGCCTGCAAGACCATCGAAGGAGGTCTGATGTACAGATCGTTCATCTTGGAGATGGGGATAAAACGAGGGATCCAATCAGCCTTCAATGCAGCGAGTTCGATGCCAACAAGCGCAGCTCCAATGGCAACACCGTACCATGTCTTCACATGGAGGATACAAATTCCTGTCACCACCCAGTCTTTCATGGTGTCAGCCAGTTCACTGATGAGTGGCATGGTATAAAGAGCAACAGTTGTGGCGGTACAGGCCTGCAAGGCCTCGCTCTCCTTGGAGAAAGTTCCATCGGTGCTCCAAAGCAAACATGACATGATGCTGGGGGGAGAAAACCACCAAAGGAAAGAATCAAAAAAAAACAAGTCCGCAAATCTCTCACGGCTAACACTGTGCTGGTGAGGCGATTCGAAACAAATGACTCGTTATCTTAAACTTTAATAATGATGCAACAAATAACATCACACAATAACATTGAACTGTTCAAATTCCTTCCAAGTTACCTCCTTGATGCATCTCGCCAAGTTCTGAAGAAACAAAGTCCAAAGGCAAAGCTGTTGCCAAAGTGCCCACAGTTCCCATGCTAAGCCACCGCCATCGCTTGAAAGCCAGCCATTTGCAATGGCAACAGCCACCATACTGGCACAAGTGAGGTGGTAGAAAATCAAGGCCAAAGTAAAACAAAGGTTTGTTCCCGGGACCTTGCGCTTGGTTTCCCCATCACACATCAAGCACTCTAAATCAGTAGCCTCTTCTTCTTGTTGCAGCTCGAGGTAAGGATGTGGGATTGATGCAATTCTTTTTGCAAGGCTCTTTGGGCAGCATGATCTTAATGGTTGGCAAAGCCATGTAGCGGAAGCACAAACCGACTTCTTCTGAGCACCGAAGCGCATTGCTTCGCAAACAGCTGCCATCAATGCCGGTGACAACCTCACTGGCCGAGGAAAACGTGGAAACAAAACGGAGAATGCATGCACACTTGCTTATGTCAAGAGTCTGACTTCAATGCAAGCATGCCATTCATCCGAAAACTCAATGAGTTTCAAGAATTATTCAAACCTACCTTGGCAACCCAAAGTCAAAAAATGTTTTTGAACATGTCCAATCAACAAAAGGATGGACCCCCAATAGTGCAGCCTTGCCGATGCCTCCTCTTCCTTGATCGTCACGAGCTGTGGAAGGAACCGAGGTGGAGGCCATGCGAGGAATGATGGAGGGCCTTCCAATCTGCAAATGCAGCCCAACCACCCAACCACATTCAGCACAGGAAGCATGAGCCTGGCTCTTATGGCCCTTGCTCTCAGTAACACCAGGAATTTCTTCAACAACCTTTGCAAAGAGCCTGTAAAGCTAAAAATTCTGAAGTTAAGTGTGCAGAAAACGCGCAAGATGTGCCACCCTCAAAATGTGCGCAACCTCATCTAACATGTAAATTATACAAGCATAGACCCCAAACAGCTTCAAAACGATTCGTTTAGACCAATATTAGTCAAAAATCGATTTCTTGGTACGCCCTACTGTCACCCCAAGAGCAAAATGCTTCATCAATGAATTTTTGTCGGCATTGACATCGCTATTTGTTCGGCCACACTCCTCTCCAGTAAGCCGGGCCACAATGACCAGCCACAGAGTTCAGGGGCGCGGCCAAGACAAGGACAAGAGGAGGACAAGACCCGGACACAGAGCCCAGCCACAGAGTTCAGGGGCGCGGCCAAGACAAGGACAAGAGCAGGACAAGAAGAGGACAAGGCCCAGGCCCAGCCACAGAGCCCAGCACAGAGGACAAGAGGAGGACAAGAGCCCAGTAAGCCGTCCATAGCACACGAGCGCGCGCGCTCGCCCTGCTCTTTCTCTCTCTCTCTCTCTCTCTCTCTCTGTCTCTCTCTCTCTCTCTCTCTTCTTTCTTTCTTTCCTTTTCTTTCCTTTTCTTTCCTTTTCTTTCCTTTTCTTTTCTTTTCTTGTCCTTTCTTGTCCTTTCTTGTCTTGTCTTGTCTTGTCTTTTCCTTTCTTTCTTTCTTTCTTTCTTTTCTTTCTTTCTTCCTGACTTCCTTCCTTCCTTCCTTTCTTTCTTTCTTTCTTTCTTGCCTCTCTCTCTCTCTCTCTTCAAGTTTATCTTTCTCTGTCTTTCTCTCTGCACAGCACGCTCTGACCACGCCTTTCTGGAGCGTGAGCGCGCCGTCCAAAGCACACGAGCGCGCGCACACGCGCGCTCGCCCTTTCTCTGTCTTTCTCTCTGCAGAGCGCGCCCTGAGCGCACCTTTCTGGAGCGTAATTCAGAGCGCGCGCGAGCCCGCCGTCCCGCGCGCGCGCACTCTGTGCAAAGTGCACACGAAGCCCAACATCTTCAACCCTCGACGTGCCACAGAAGGCCGGCGGCATGAGCGGCTGCAAAGTTCTTGTCCACCATGGATTTCAAGGTGCAGGCTCATTGGATGAGGCGGCGGCCACACTCACATCACTAGCATAAGGCATACTTAGAAGGTCAAAGCAAACGTTGCCGAACAAAAATGGGTTCAAAAGCCAGAGCGTGGGACTGCCAACGCACTCCAGTCGCCCCCACACTTTAAAGCTAGGCTGGAGAGCGCGAAAACATTGCTTTAAGAGACTGCGACGGATTCATCCAAGCCCTTACTTGCTGCAGGAGCCTCCGTGCATCAGCCTGGTCAGTAGGTCTACCAGGCACACGCTGCAAACAAGGGTTTCTGAGCATTGTCGTCTCTTTCCAAGCATCTCCTGCACGAACAAGAACAGACCCACACATAACACACCTCCGCTTACTACCATATTGAAAAAGCTTGTGCGAGGCGTGCACTTCAAAGCATGCAAAATTTCCTACAGTGATGCAAGTTGAACTTTGCACAAATGTAACTGGTCAGCTCCAGAAGCTTTGTGTGATTGAATCCTTACAGCGTGCACAACTTACAGAAGCCGGACCAAAAGCAAAGAGATGTGTCCCCAAATCAGTTCTCGGAAAAGCTTGCGCTTGTTCCATCAAAGAAGCAACAAGAGCAGCACGCTCTACGCTCAACTTAAGCCAGCGAGGTTCACCTAGTTTAGCTGACTCCAAACTAACGGCCTGCACCACCTCAGAAATAAGTTCCGGCCCACGCACAGCGTTCAACTCACTCACTTCAATCAAGTCAGGTTCATGCTCCACCACGGCCGCACCCCCACTGTTTGATTGTTCAGGCAAATCGCCCCTCAATCTGCACGCGCACTCAGTGGACGCCCCTCGCCGCAATAGAGGCCAGGAAGTTGAGAAATACAACTTGACCTTGCATTGGGAGCAGCGGACACCGCGTTCGCACAGCTGCCAAAGATGGTCTGCCTCCACAAACTCTTGCTTGCTGACCAAACGCTGCAAGAATTTCTGCTTAGTGAGTCCTCGGGGGCCCCTACCCTTTCCAACACAGGAGCTTTTGGCTGCACAGCCCAGTGGGGAACGTTCCTTGAGTGGTTTCATGGGGTGTTGGCCAAGGGGCCTGCAAAATGGCAGCAACTCTGCTCTGAACAACGTCAATCATGTCACTTGAATTGGTCAATTTGTTTGACAGCTTGTCGGCGCTTATTATCATAGCAACCAACCGCGCGATTCTTAGCTTGAGCAATGGCCCGGCCTAAGGCAAGCCATTCTGT
>CAXAMN010015669.1:1236130-1259313 GCA_963970005.1 Durusdinium trenchii | reverse complement strand
AAGCAACACCTTCCCCGAGCAACTTCTCTCTACAATTTTCTGCAATTAATATATATATATATATCCAAATCCATGCCAAGTGAAGCAGGTTTCTGACAGAACGCAGCTGAAACTCTTATGGTGGTGGGAGCGAAGAATTTGTCGGTGTAACTTCACTGTTGATGCAAAGCAAGCGTTGAAGACTTCCTCTGCGACTTGTGTGCCCAACCCACGAGGCTCAAAAGAAACTAGTGCAACTCAAGGAGGGTGGGTTGGTTGCCCAGCAAACATGCAAATGCATCTTGACAATCAGCCCTGCAATGTACCAGTACCGCGGCTTCTGAAAATTGCAATGCCTAATTTGAACAAATTCTAACATCTGGTGATCTGGCATCTCATTATCTGCGTGCATAGTGGTGAGGATTTCTACTGTGACTGTAGCCTTCCACTCCAAAAGCTTGGGCTCTTGGTCCACTGCACGGTGCAACGCCCACAAATTCGGGAAGTTTTGCTGGACATAGCCTGCTGGAATACAATCGATCACTCCGCTTGAAATCCAGCAATGGCCCTTCAAATCGCTAGGTCAGCTATGCAAAGATCAGGGGACTGGATGCGCACCATTACCATCTTTCAAGCAAGGTCTCAAACCCTTTAACGCAGTCACTTCTTTCAACGCGCCCGTTCGGTGAGCCGAACAGCGCCATGCGAGTGGTCTTCCGCTGGAGGAATCCGATGACATCCGATGACATCCGCATGGTCTCCGAGATGTCCGTGAGTCCGTCGGCTTCATCACACGTCAGAAAGAGATCACTAGGGCATCACTCGGCCATATATTGGGTCTGGTTCAGAACTCCCTTTCCGTCCACAAGAGCTGGTAATATGCCAAAGGTCAATGCACCTGAGGCGTACATTGTAGTAAATCCGAGCATTCTCAAATAGAACATCGGCCATGAACAAAGCAACTCTCGAGCACTCTGCGCGCCAATAGTGGTGGTCAAGATAGATGAGCTTCAGAAAGGGCGCTGCCATGGGCACTGGTGCTGCAAATACTGGTGAGATGCGTGCTTTCTTCAGCCAGCCAAATCATGAGCAACAACCTGCTGAGGGCCTAACGCAAATATGCTCCGTGAGCATCCCCTGCAAGGCCACAAGGAGTAACGTGGTGCTTTCGTTGCTCTTGCACAATTGCACAATTCTGTACTTTGGATGCTTCCAAAGTCTTCTGCAGGATGAAACTGGGCGTTGCACAAGCTGGCCGTCGTAGTTCTTCCTGGTGGCTTCCATGTCCTGCGACTTGGTCTGGACTCTTGAATGAACGTCTTAATAACTCAACGACACTGAACGCTCCTTGAAAGCATTCGAAATCTGTTTCCAAAGAAGCAATGCATGAAAGGTCATGAAGACAGGGAAGCCAAACGAAGCCACCAAAGCAAAGGTAGAGTGGAAAGCCAAACGAAGCCAACCAAAATCTGAGATTCTCGAGAAGCCGACATTGTCCGGGGTCCTCCCGGAGACTAGCCAATTCCTGTTTGGTGGCGGAGACCTGACCAACAGTCTCCGAGACTTGTGACAGTCTTGTATTGTGGATTATTGAATTGTAGACATTTGTAGACTACTTTGCGAAGCGTACAATGCAAAAGAACCATGGCATATCATCGAACACTGTATCTTGTAACTTGTAAGATTTTCTGAATCTCACTCCATCAATCTATAAGCACCATGACCACCCTTCTCAACGGATCTTGCTGCTTGCTCCAGTGGCCTGGTTGGAAAGGTTCTGTTTCTCCTGGCGCTGCACAATACAATTTTTTGCAAAAATGTGTTCTTGTAGCGACGCTCTACAATGATCATCAATTATCCACAGTATCTATTTAGGGAACATTGATTTCAACATCGTTTCGATCCTTGCTTCACATCAGCTCTGCTTGCCCTGCCTCTTCCTGCCGCTGGATCTGGTCGTGGAAGTCCTGCCTCGGGGCCACCCATCTGAAACCGTCTGTGGCTGCACGTTGTTTTGAAACACTAAAAGCATCCAAAGGCTCCAGACACATTCAAACCCATCTCCACAGCTTTGGTATCCGCAATGAGCATCTGCAAGGTGCCATGCCCAAAAGTTCATGTTTACTGCATGCAAAAACGTTTGTTTGAAACAAAACTGAAGCAAACAGTTGCCATCCAGTTCCTTCAGCGGTGTGCATCGCATTGCTTCGTGAATAACGATTTTATCAATCCTTGGAAGAGATGGACAGTACCCACCGATCGAATGCTTTGCTCGTTCAGCCTGCTTCTGCAATCGAAGCACGTGCTGCTCGTAGACTTTCCGCACTGCCAGCTCCCAGGCATCCAAGGTCTGGCAGTTGGACTCAACTAAGGTGTGCGTTTGAAAAAAATATGTGTGTGTGTCACTTACCATTCCTAAGGACAAGACCACAGCATGCTAATTCATCTTAAAAGTCTAATGCGTGTACCGCAACAGGGTCCCACAAAGGTATGTTGTGTGACCCCCGCCAAGGGGCGCTTCTTGCACAGGCCCTTAAGGGTGAACGTTCACCGGCCATTCGTCTTTGCTTGAACATCACTGGCTCAGCTTTTTGGTCGAGATCGCAGATATGATGCTGCAGAACCCACTGAAACAACTTTCCAGAGAATGTCACGACATGTGGCTAATGTAATGCTAACGCAATCGCTTCGACGTTTCATACATTCTGATTCCCTTGATTTTAATCAATTTTAAACTCTTTCTCAACCACATCGGCATACAAACCTTGATCCACCCCGACTTCTTCGGCAACCCCGTGGAGCTGGAGCCCGTGGAGGATATGCACCTCCTAGGGTTTGATGTGGATCTCACTCAACGTACAATTGCCTACATCCCACCCAATGCGACATGGAAGATCAGGGATCATGCTTCTGCAGGATCCCAACGACTGAGCCTGTCTGGCCCCACTTCACGCGCACACCTCACACATCACTACACCTACCCGCCCTCGGCAAATGAGCGAGCGCTTGATCAATTAGCACACCTATATGCCCAAAAGGGGCATGATTTGGCACGTTGCTTGCGATTGATTCGCGGAAAAAAGTGAAAGCTGACCATCTCACCTGACAGATCGACTTCGCCCTGCACATGCGGTTGTGTTTGCCATGTTGGTCGCTTCCCATGAAGAAGCCCCTGCTGAAGTTGCCGTCTTTGTTCATTGTGCCCACACCTTCTTTCCACTCAGGGGGCGCCGAAAGACGGCTTTTTTTTGGTGTGTGTATGTCACTTCCTGTTCCAAAGGACAAGACCACAGCATGCTAATTCATCTTAAAGGTCTATTGCGTCCCCATTTGACGATGTACAGACAGCAGGGGGCAGTGATCCTTTCAACAGCCACTGCCTAACAAAGACGCTGTTGATCGGATGTGATATTCGGAGAGGACGCTCTCTGAACGTACCTGCAGAATTTTAACCTTCCTTCTGGTTGAACTGTTGACTACGCCGTTACCCTCATTTTTCCATAAAGTGCTAGTGCGCCCTTGTTGAAACATTCGGTTATTGCAGTTATTGCGGACTCATTCACCCTTCCGCTTTGCAAGTCAAGGTCTAGCTTCAGTAACGTCAAGTGCTAACTTCACGTGGAAGTCATAACTGACAGAGCTCTTGGGAGCATAGATCTAAGTGTCTATATATATATATATAAGTTAATGTATTTATATATAGACCCTGTATGACCCTGTAAACGACTGCAAACTAGTATGATATACAGAGTCGTATCCCACCATATTCCACCATTGATTTTGCTTTGCGTGGGGTGTTGCTGCTCCTGGCAGAGATGATCATGGCTTTGGGTCAACGCAGTCGTGAATGGTTGGCGTACCCTTCGACTATGGAGTAAATGTGATTCAGCTGTTTCGCTTGACTTGCTTGATGTTGTGCAGCTTTTCGCATCCGCTGGTTTTTCACTCATAGGCATCCGGATGACCCCTTGCAATCTGCGAGGAAAACAGCACACGCATTGCTTGCTTTGCTTGCTTGGGCCGACCTTGTTTTTCCCTAGGCTGCCTTTGGGGGATTCGTTGGTCTTAGAGGGATTGGCCCCCCTTGAAATCCACATTGGTAGCGGAGCTAGAGGGCGGACTAGGAAGATCTAGGCTGCCTGCTGCACATTTGCCTGATGGCCGTCGCCGCGCCTGGTGATGGTGGGGCCGCTTTGGCTGATGACGCTGCGGCGCAGATGAGTGCCGCTGATGTGCCGCTCCCGGCGGAGCCAGATCCCTGGCAATCACCGGGGGGAGACCCTTGGACTGGAGGAGGGGTGCATGGAGAGACGGGCTCTCAAGCGGCTGCTCCTTCGCAGTCAGGGAATGGGCAGGGATCCACGATGTCCCCAACAGGTCAACCTGTTTCTTTGGGGCCACATGCAGGACCAGTGAGTCAACCCTCCAACCCACTGGAACCTACCAACTATAACCTGGAAGGGCCTCCAGGAATAGTGGTTCCCTCAACACCCAATGGCATGGCACCCTCAACTGACACAGCCATGAGCGGAACCTCAGCAGCACAAGGCATGATGCCTGGCATGGTACATGTGGGACCATGCCCCTGCCAGGGAGCCACCTGGCCAATGCCACCAGGGTTCATGACGGCACATGGACCTCCAGTTACGGCACCAGCATTCGCACATCCCCATCCATGTTCTGGCACACCTCCTATGGGCTTTGCACCACCGATGGCTGCACATCCATGTATGGGCTTTCCTCCGACCGTTCCATGGTCGACCTTCCCATGGGCATGGCCTCAGGGTATGATGTCATCAATGGGACCTGCACCCTTGCCTGGGCAACAATCGAGCCAGGGCACTGCTGTTGCAGGATCAGGTGATGGAAGTTGGTCCAAGCCGACATCATCCCATGAAGCACTACCCAAAGGTATGAAGATGCCTCAGGGACCACCAGAGCCGCCACCCGATGATGATGATCCTGATGACTCTGCTTCGTCAGCGCATCAAGAAAGAAGGTGATGGTTGGCAGAGACCCAAAAGCTCATTGGGCTCAGTGCGCATCGAAGAGTACTGGGGAGAGAGATCCCGGTATGTCAAATGGAAGCGTACCATCCAAGCTCAGCAGTGTCTCTACGGCTTGGAGTCTCAAGAGCTGGCTATGTTGGTGTATTTGAGCACTCGGAAAGAAGCCAGAGATGTGGTCGAACAACATCCAGTCACTGCCTATACTGGACCAGGAGGCCTTCAGTTGTTGTGGCGGGTGCTTGACGAGGCCTTCGGCGAGTCGGAAGCAGAGTTGTTCGAGAGGGCTGACAAAGAGCTGGAGAAGTATAGAAGAGCACCTGGAGAAAGCATCGCCCACTATTTGGCAGAGATGCGTCGTCTTCGAGCACAGTACTCCAGGGTGGACCCGGACATTAAGCTCTCAGATCGTGCCTGGGCTCAGAAGCTCCTCCAGAAAGCTTCATTGGGTCGAAAAGACAGGTACGATGTGTACTACAGTGCTGGAGCCACCTATGATCCCGTGGCCATTGAAAAGGCCCTTCGTGTCCGATGTCAAAAGACCCATGAAGATGAAAGGCGGACACCCTCCAGAACACCTCATCGAGAACGCGATCGTGATCGAGAAGATGATCCAAAGCCGAACTACTTCAAGAAGAAGAAAGTGTTCATCAAGAAGCGGGTGCACACCACTCACGTGGCAGAAGGAGGAGAAGATGAAGATGAGGAGATGCCAATGGAGCAGAGCCCTCCTGAAGAAGAGCCAGCGGGTGAAGCACCGCCAGATGAAGACGAGGAAGCTGATGAGGAGGAGGACAATGTGACCAGTGATGGCGAGATGGAGGAGGGAGAGCTGAAAGAAGCCTTTGCCGCCGGATGGAAGGCCAAGCAAAAGGTGGCAGACTTTAAGAAGAACAGAGGATGGAAGACCACCGACAAGAAGGGTGAGCGCGGGCACCAGACGATAGATGCCCGAAAGAAGGCCACTACTTGCAGTAGCTGCGGAAAGGCTGGGCACTGGCGAGGAGATCCAGAGTGTCCCAATGTGGCAAATGGAAGAGATCAGCCCCATCAGCCACACAAGAAGGCCACGATGGTCCACTACACCTACATGGTCTCCGGTGGAGGAGACAGCCAATGTCCTCAATGTCATTGGCCGATCTTGGAAACGGCCAAGTTCTGTGGAGAATGTGGTCATGCACTTCATCCTGATGAGCGGATGTCCAGACAACCAAAGAGGCAAGGCGATGATGATGGTTGGGAGGCGGTCGATGAGCCATCAGAGCGCTTTGGCTTTCAGGTCAAGAAGAACACCCTGACCGGAGCCAAGCCCAAGGCGACACCAAAGGCATTGGTTCCTCCGGGCCATGTGCGACTCCAAGGACAAGAACTGATGGCAGCCCTCCCTACCATGACGAAGGAAGAAAAGAAGGCCTTGCAGACTGCTCTCCAGGATGAGGAAGACAAGGACATCGAGAAACGAAGACAGCTGTACAAAGATCTGATGGCCGAGTGGAGCCATTGCGATGACTATGAACCCACTGCCCGGCAATTGTTTCCCGATGATCCTGACTCCACCCGCTTCGCAGCCTGGCAGGCCAGAAGAAAGGGCTATGCGGATCAAGATCCTTCTGCAGCAGCCTCAGGCAGTCAAATGCCTGTTGCACCAGCACCAAAGCAAGACAAACCAAAGGCAGTGAAGGAAAAGGAACTTCTCCAGTTCCGAAGAGAGCTATATGAACAACAACTCCGGCACAATCGGTGCATTCCTTCCACTGCAGCTAGCTGGCCGAATGACGAGCAGAATCGATGTCCACATCACTTTGATGATTTGAAGTGGTCGGCCAATGCAGAAGGACACTTTGCACGCTGCCGTGCCTGCGACCTGAAGCATGTCATCTACTACTCCAACAGGCATGGCACTATGATGGTCTCCATGCACTCGCCACCCGAGGGTGTGGGAGACAAGGCACGAGTCTGGATTCGTGAAGATGAGAGGGCAGCACAGTTCCGATGGGTGAACAAAGGAGGTCCTGTCCAAGAACAAGTCAAATGCCGGGTGACCAAGGATGTGCATGGCCAGTGCATTGAGATCAAGTACCTGACCGGCCAAGAGACGATGGAAGAACTCACCCAGTCGCTGGATGGACCACCGAGGGCCCTGTTGACAGAGTTTTGGTACGAACCAGTGACTGAAGAAGAGCCACCGTCCAATGTCCACTTCATCCAAGCTCAGAAGCCTGGTTTAGCTATTGCGGATTCCGGATGCAGGAATTCGGTTGGAGGAGAAGCTTGGCACCAGCACCTTCAACAAGCACTACAAGAACAAGGAATCCCTTGGATGGAGGTGGCGGAGAAAGAAGTGTACAAGTTTGGGGCAGGTGCCCCCATTGTCAGCAGGACGGCGTGTCTCTATCCTGTTCTGGTTCATGGGCATCCAGACATCGTGAGAATGTCTACGGTGGGAGGAGGAGGTGCTTCCTGCCCTGGCCTCATTGGACCAGGAGAACTCAGTCGATGGAATGCCGTCTTCCACTTCAAGGAGAAACAGATGGAGTTGAATGGGGTGAAGAAAGAAATGAGGCTGACAGCAACAAGACACCCCGGCATCGAGCTCCTGGACCTCAGCAAAGAAGGCCTAGACACCCTCCGGAACTTTTGGTCCTCTGAAGCTGCAGAAGAAAAGCGAAAGATTCTGATGGAGGCTCCTCAGTCGTATGCCTTCTTGACTGGCCATAGCACCAAGGTCTCAGAGGAGGAAGAAGGGGCCAGTTCACAGGGCGATGAAGACTCAGAGGAAGAGGAAGAGAACAAGTTCCACGAGAAAGATGACAGAACAAGAAAGGTGGAAGAATGGACCCAGCAGCTTGAAGATCTTGGAGTCATCATGGTGCCTTCAGTGCCGGCAGTGGAAGAAAAGGAAGAGGAGTCGAGCACAGCCAGCGACACCGATGGACATGACTCATCCACCTCCCATGAGAAAGGAGTGGACTTCCTCACAGAGTCCGAGTCTGATGAAGATCCAATGCCTTCAAGGAGCTGGGTGTCGGAAGAGAAGCCCATGTACAAAGGCCTGAAGCACCGCCTGGGACATGCCTTGAACGAGATCAAGCAGTGCTTCAAAGCTGAAGAAAAGATCCAAAGGAAGAGGAAAGAAGAAGATGGCCGTGGAGAAGGTTCAATTGATACAAGGAGGGGCATGAAGAGAAAGCGGCCATGGACGATGGTGGAGATTTTCTCCTGGACCTGTGCCATCACTATGGTGGCGTCACTTCAAGGATGGCATGCCTCAGAGCCCATCTCCCTACCGCATTGGGACTTGCTCAAGAGCCAAGACCGCAAGGAAGCCTTGACCTATCTGAACACTTTGGATCCTGATGTGATGGTCATCGCATGGCCTTGTACGGTTTGGAGCCCTCTGCAAGAGTTCGGTCACAAGTCACCATGGCAAAGAGAAAGGCTTGAAGAAAGAAGAGAAGAGCAGAGGGAGTTGCTGGGCTTTGTAAGAGATGCGAGCCATGATCAAAGGCGCCGAGGCGGTCTTCTCCTGGGCGAAAACCCAAAGCCGTCTTTGGCTTGGAAGGAACCTCTCATCATCGAAGCTTTTGATGGCATGGGCTCAGCAATCACCGACATGTGTCAGTATGGGCTCAGGATTCCTGGAGGAGGACCGTTTTTGAGGAAAAGAACTCGGCTCGAAGGAACACCAGAGTTGGTCCACCATTTGGCACGCACATGTCCTCAAACACACCAACACACTCCAGTGTTGGGTGGCATGCGCTATGGAGACAAGTGGATGAATGTCTCCGATTTTGCAGGTGGGTACACCACTCGTTTTGCACAGGCAGTGGTGAAACAAGCTGAGTGCATCTTGGAGGAGAAAGGAAGGCAGCCTGAAGTGTTGATCACATGTGCCTCCTTTCCAGAAGAAGATCTAGATGAAGAAGAAGGGGAGGAACAAAAAGAAGTAAAGAAAGAAAGGCCTCAAAGCTGGAAGATCCAACAACTGCACAACCGCTTGGGACATCCCACCAATGCTACTTTGAGCAAGATGCTTTCCCTAGCAGGTGCAACAAAAGAGACCATCCAGTTGGCCCAACAGTTCCAGTGCCCTACATGCCAAGAGACACAAGCGCCAGCAAGATATTTGAAGGCCAGTGCAGAGATGAGAACTACCATTTTTGGACGAGAACTGCACTGTGACCTGAAGTACCTCCATGACCACAAGAACAATTTGTTCGTGGCCCTATCGATGGTTGACGGAGCCACCTCATTTCATCAAGCTGTCTTGCTGCGCAATCGAGCTGCTGAACATGTTGCCCGCAAATGTCTTCGCCACTGGATCTCACTGTACGGGTCACCACAGACCATTGTTTTGGACCAAGGCGGAGAATTCGATGGTTACTTCACCGGCTTCCTGGAGCAACATGGAATTTTTAGCAAAGTCAGTGGCAGCAAGTCAGCATGGCAGCACGGCTTCGCAGAACGGCATGGCGCCTTGCTTGGCACCATGTTTACTTCCTTGGCATGGCAGTACAAGGTAGAAGGCAGAAGTCAGGTCAAAGATGCCCTATGTGCTGCTATACAAGCCAAGAACTCCACGATCACCAAGGGAGGCTACACGCCATTCCAGCTTGCCTTTGGAAGACAACCTATGTTCCCTGATCTCCTGGAAGAAGATGTGGAAGGGAACATGTCATTGAGGGAATCCCTTTCTCTCGAAGGTGAAGTTCAAAGAGCTGCAGAAATGAGGGCAGCCGCTCGAGCCACTCTTCTGAGGCACGATGTTCAGGCAAAGTTGAGAAAAGCCCTCAGACGATGGCCAAAAGGGGAAGAGAGGGAGTTTGAATGAGGTGAATTGGTGTACTTCTATGCACCAAAACCCCTCAGCACCAGATTCAAGAAGGAGCCTGGCTTTTGGAGAGGCCCTGCAATGGTCTTGGCAAAGGAGTCCCACCAGCGTTTTTTCCTCAGCTGGCGAGGACGCTGCCTTTTGGTTTCCACTGCCAACATTCGGGCAGCCTCGCAACTCGAGGGAGGCGACCATCTTCAGAGGCTGAAGGAAAGTGAAGAGTTGGAAGACAACTGGCAGAGAGGAACCAAGCATTATGAAGATATGAGTGGCGCTCCAGAGCCCATTGAAGAAGGAGAGCCCCAGGAAGCATTGGGTTGGGAAGCTCACGATGGAGTCCTTGCCCCAAAGCCTGGAGGACGACCTAAGAATCGGGCCAAGGAGATTGCCAAGACCCTTAAAGGTATGAAGACGATCAAAACGATACAAAAGCAAAGAAGAAAGAAGGAAGATCGCCTCGATCTGCGGACGGCTTCCGCATCAAAGGGGCGAGAAGAGGAGAAGAAGAAGGAAACAAGAGAAGAAGACCAAACAATACAGAGAGATGATGAAGAGCATCAAAACAAGATGCAACAGATCCGAGACCAGATGAACCAGTGGCTCGGACAACCCCAGGAGGAAGGTTTCCAAGGAAGACTTCGCCAACACCTGTTGGATGACGTGCCGCAGCAGTTCAAGAAAAGAAGTCATGAAGAAGAACCTGGCACCATGACAGAAGAGCAGTTGGTGAAACGGTTTCGACCTTCCTTCTTCTCCTACATCATGGTGGCCTCAGTAAGATCGCAAAAGGAGAGCAAATCAATGGACCACCAAAGAAGAAATCCAGAAGTTGAGGATTTTACTAGATCTCCCAATCACCAGTGCCCGATATCACTTCGGGGCAAGGAAACGGCTTCAAGATCCCAAGCACCAGAAAGGCAAGGCCCGATATACAGTGATGATGGGCGAAAAGGAAGGTACTGCGCTGGTGACACAAGAAACGGCCGAAGAAGCCAAGGCCCGCCCGAAGAGGAAAGCCCCCTTTTTATGGCGGGGGATGAGTCTTTTTGTCAGCCAGCCCAGGAGGACAATTCCAAAAGAAGGACAAGAAGCCTTTGTGGAACTTCCCAGTGGACTCCATCAGGTCTTGGTGACTGATCTGCACCAATGGCAGCAATTGGTTGAGGAGGAGGAAAACCAGCAAGCCTTCTTCGAGGCTTTCTTGCTGCAGATGAAAGCCAATGGGAAGGAACTCGATCCACGGCTCTTCAGTGCAGAAGAACGACAGGGCTTTGAAGTTTCAGATAAGAAGGAATGGGAATCATGGGTCAAAAATAGAGTGATCAAAAGACTCACTCCGGAGGAGGCGAGGAAGGTGGACCCAAAGAACGTCTTCAAGGCGCCAGCAAGGATTGTGAGGGTGAACAAAGGGGCATTGCAAGGCCTGTTCCAACCCAAGTCCAGGATGGTCATTCCAGGCCATTTGGACCCTCACCTGGGCCAATACAGGTCCGATGCACCCACAGTCATGTGGGTATGTGTCCAGCTGGCCAAGGCAGTGTGTGCCATGAAGAAGTGGCGAGCCCTCACCTTCGATGTGACGACAGCCTTCTTGAGTGGAAAAGAAGTGGAAAGAGAAGTCATGATCAAAGCACCACCTGAAGGTCTGCCAGCGCTTCCAGAGCTGAATGAACCTGCTGTACGACCAGGAGAACTGCTGAGGGTGGTCAAGAGTGCCTATGGACTTTCTGAGGCACCAAGGCTTTGGTACTTGAGAGCCCGAGAGCTCCTGGTGGCTGCAGGGTTTGAAGAACTCCAGATGGCAAAAGCAACCTTTATCAAGAAAGGTAAAGATTCCAAGGTGGAAGCAATCTTGTGCCTCCACGTGGACGACGGCCTTTTGATAACAGACAGGTCGCAAGCGGACAAAATCCAAAAGTCCATCGATGACCGCTTTGCCATCAAGGAATGGAAGGACCTGGAGAAAGAGCCAGAGACCTTCTTGGGTGTTAAGACCCAATATACGACCACTGGCTTCATCGACGACATGACAGAATACATAGCCAAGGTCGAGTTTGCAAAAGAAGAAACCCCCTCTGAGGCACCACTGGAAGGCAAGCAGCTCTCAGCATTCAGACGCCTCATCATGCAACTCAGGTGGCCCGCTCACCATGTGCTCCCAGAATATCTCTTCCGGGTCAGCGACTTGGCACAACGGGTGGGACAGGCGACTGGTGGAGATCTAAAGTACGCCAACAAAGTACTTGCCAGCATGAAAGAGGGAGCATCCCGAGGAAAAGCGATCATGAGGATTCCTCCAATTCCACAACAGCCGCTCATGGTCAGCTTCTTTGATGCCAGCCTCGGCAATTCCAAGAGTGCCCAAGCCCAACAAGGGGAGATACATCTCCTCACGAACACGACAGCCTTTCAGCAGCCAGCCCCGGCATGTGTCCTTGAGTTCCACAGCAACCGCATTAGGCGGGTGGTGAGAAGCAGCCTGGCCGCTGAAGGCTGCGCGATGAGCAGTGCAGGTGATCGCCAGTTGTTCAGCAGGGTGCTGCTGGATGCCTTCCTGTATGGCAAGACAGCCATCGATCAGGAATGGCGTCGCAACCTGGTGACACCAGGATGCCTGGTGACAGACGCGAAGGGGCTCCACGACCACCTTCACAAGACAGGTGGAGTCGCCACCGAGAGACAGGCAGCTCTCGACATGCTGCTCATGAAGCAGCTCATAGAGGACGAAGTCGTGGGCCTCAAGTGGACGCCAACATGGCGCCAGCTGGCGGATCCTCTGACGAAGGACATGCCAGCCACTCTCCTGGAAGAGCTGAAGTCTTCAGGCATGGTTTGCCTAGTTCAGACGGAGAGTGATGTGAAAGAAGAAGAAAGGCGTGCTGGCATTCGAAAAGGTCAGCGTGAACGCCGCAAAGAAAGGATGAAGCAGCTGAAGCATGATGGACGCAACAACATCAACGCCTCTTCTCCCTGATGTGATTCAGCTGTTTCGCTTGACTTGCTTGATGTTGTGCAGCTTTTCGCATCCGCTGGTTTTTCACTCATAGGCATCCGGATGACCCCTTGCAATCTGCGAGGAAAACAGCACACGCATTGCTTGCTTTGCTTGCTTGGGCCGACCTTGTTTTTCCCTAGGCTGCCTTTGGGGGATTCGTTGGTCTTAGAGGGATTGGCCCCCCTTGAAATCCACAGTAAAATGCAATTTCTCAGCCATGAATCATTGTAAGATGTTGGGTAAACGGGGGGTTTGCCCGGAAAGCAACATGCTGAGGGCTAGAACACCATGCGTTTTACAGAGGTTTTGGCCTTTTGGGCCACTCAACTCATCGTCTGGTGGAATGCAATTAATCCGCTTCGATGATGATGATGATGACGACGATGACGGACGATGACGATGATGATGGTGATGAGCTGACGTGCTATGTGCATGATGCGGATGATGCCCTGATGTGTAACACGCATGATGTGGATGATGCGCTGATGCGTCAAGATGTGGATGATGAGCTGATGCCCTACGTACATGACGCAAACGATGCGATGCGTTGCGGGCATGATGCGTAGGATGAGCAGATGGGGATGTTTATGAATCCACTCAAATGGATATATAAATCTTTGTGCATCGAATCAAACCTTTACTTCCAATCGCAGTACAATTTGGAATTGGTGGAAGGTGACAAGATTCCCTCGCGTGGCAAATTCGACCCCTGAGCCTCAGGACGAGGCGGCCCTGCAGCCAAAGAAGCCTCGCCACTGTCTAAGCTCACCACATCCACCTTGGACAAACGTTTCAACTGGCATGTCTCTCATATGGCTGTGTCAGAAACCCGTATCCCCAAACCAGGGTAGGTTGACCTCATTAATAGTCTATTCTATTCTATTCATTTTTTGGGGTCAGCCCACGGTTTTGACCCACAGCCATGTCAAATATGCCGGCTTAATCGATTCAATCATCTCAGATCCATACGAAGAAGCCGTGCTGCCTCATCCCTGAGCTCTCCTGTCAGGATCGGTGAGGAACTCACACCCACCTCTCGCAGCTGAGGGTGATGAGGGCGTGATAGAACAATATGTATTACAAGTCAAAACAATAATACAAGATAATACAAGTACAACACCTATCAACACTTTCATTAAAGACTTGCCTCAAATGGGTCAAGTGGGTGGAAAACTGCTCCGGGCCTGTGTTGTCACAGCGAGGCTTCCCAGCAAGGCACGCTGCCTGGAGCTCTGTAACAAAAGCTGTGTAGACCCCTGCTCTTCTTTGGAAAAGCAAGACGCTGCTAATAGCTATATATGGCTTTATAATGATCACCAACATAAACCTGCCTTGAACTCAGAAGCAGTTCATTGGTACTCCCAGGGATGTCTGACGAAAACGCCTAGACATCAGCAAGAAACCATTGAAGATTTAAGTTCCAATGACAGCATGTAATTCACCATGATGCACAATGTCTAGAACTCGAGGTAAACTCTGCCAGGTCACGTAGTACCCTCGATATCTTTTTGACCAAACAGGCAAACAATGACCATGTTTCTTTGTGACATCGAACTTGCATGAACTTGCCTAGATTCGTGATGTTTCCTGGAAACAAACAGTCTTGACCTCATGTCTACTAACGGAATGACACCTGTCTCGGCTGGGTGTGGACATCACAGGCATGCGGGTCTGGTCTTCACGGGGCACCGTTGCCTCCGTCTCAGTGCGAGGCTCTTGCGAAGCCTCAAAGCGAGAGGGTCTTGGAGGGCGAAGCAGTTGGAACGCTGGGAGTAGCGCCCGGAGCACATCATGATTTGATTGGAGAAGAGCATAACGGTCCTCCAGAGGGTCAGTGTGGACAAATCACATCATCATCATCATCATCATCACATCTAAACAACACGAGTTATTAAAACAACATCATAGAGGGTCCTGGAGGGAGTTCAGATCCTGCGAGAGCTGCGACTTCTCGTTGCTGATTGCCTTCAGCTCTGTCTCCGCTGAAATCAAGGAACCCTAAACTTGAAACCGCTTCTCTGTCTTCAACATGTCACTTCTTTGCACATGAAGTTCAATGAACCTTCAACACGCAGGACTTCCAAGCTCGCCACCTGCAGCCTCTGGCCTTGCCTTGGAATCTATCCCTAAAACTTCACGCTTCAAATCAGGGGCTGAAGCACCGGGATTGCTTAATTTAGACCATGGGATGAATGGAATGGGTTGTCAATTTCCTTGGCAGTCCAAGGCACTGCCGTAGTTCTGCAAGTAGCTGACTGCGATTCGAACTGAGGCGTCGAGATAAAGCTAAGATGTTGGTGCACTCCTGTCCGTAGAGCGCGTGAAACGTGTTGTGGCCATCCGAGCTGGGGAGTGAAAAGGGGGCCATCTTCTTGATCCAACCCAATTTCTCGCCCAATCTGGTGGAAACCAAAAACATCCCAAATCTCGTCTGAGTACAGTCGTCTTGGTCCAATTGGTATGCGTCAAGTATGCACTGAGTATGAGCCACAACTTGCTTTAAGATGCACGTATGCTGGATCTCCTTCATGCCGATGGCATCTGGCGCACTCTCCAATTGCCGCTTGACAAAGCCAGCGTACGGCCCCAAGTCACACGCCTTGAATGTCTATATACAAAACGGAAGCAAAACGCCTTGATTGGCTCATCCAACCTATTCCGTATTGTTGAACCATTTCCCTCAGCACCCAGCCTCTGCATTGGTCTGAGCCGGCAAGCACCTCGCTTGCAGAACTAAAACGTGAAGCAAGAGAACCACGGTGGGCCGCCATGCCTCATAAGCAAGAACACACAAGCGCCATTTTTCGTCTCTACATGCCAGCCAGTTTTCTTTGCACTGTCCGCTTGGCTGAAGGACAGACTCAGAAACAGAGTCTTTCCGGAGCATTAACGCATCTTCGTCAGGAAGGATATTCACAGGATCTAAAACTCAGCGCACAGCCTCTGGTTCGACACAGTGTGGGAATTGGCCTCACGCTTTTCTGCGGCCCCAGCGGTTGCGCCGCTGACCGGATTCCACTTCCTTAGCACTGGACTATGTTCAGACTCATAAAGGTCTTCCCTTTCTACCCTGTGAGGATTGCTTCAAATTGCTTCCTTCTGTTCAATGGCAGGAACTTCATGCATTGATTCAGTGCATGAAGTTCCTGCAAAAGACCACATCTATGGTTCCCGGTACACCGAAACTTCAACAACTTTGGCTACCTCCAGACCTCCAGTCAAGGAGCGACAACTTCTGCCGGAACTGCGGAAGTGATGGCCTGAGGAATCTTTGTCTCACCAAAACCATGGGGAGAATTTGGAGACATCAAAAGGCACACAACTGCAAGAACAAACAAAGGACCTCAACACAGATCTGGACGCAAACATCTTTTCAGCAAGTGGCTGGAGATTCGGTGGTAACTGGCTCGGCAGGTTTTGGAGGAGTTGCCTGTGCGAAGAACGGCCCAAACCACTCAACTCTTTGGAGGCAAAAGGTCAAAGATGCCCTTTGCTACTAGGAGCTTCTTGCTCCTAGTACAGTAGTGAGAGTGCAGAAGCCCTTGTTCCTAGTAGCGTCCTCTCGCTCCTAGTAGCGATGCCAGGAGCCCCTAGTGGCTCGGCCGCTTCTGCCCAAACCACTCAGCACCAACGAAGAGCCCGTCGAGCGCCTGCAAAGATCTCTCCTGGTGTTCGAGTAGTTGACCGTCCGGCAGGATATGCATGACCTTTATCTGGCCAAACTTGCCTGATGAAAGCTGCTCTGCCACCTGCAGCAATGTGCCCCCGCCACATTGTAGCAAAACCATGAAAACAGAATGAACATGAATGAACCATCTCAGCACAGCTTTTAAAAACAACATCCACCTCGGCCCTAGAGCTACCTGCTGTGCTTCCTGATTGTGCAACAGCAAAGGCAGCTGCGGCTTGAGTGGACACCTGGCAGAACCGGAGGAGCTTTGGAGAATCTCGACCAAAACCATCATGTTTCTGCACTTTGTCTTTCCGAATGCGCCGACGCCCGAATGTCCCCACGCCCGGCCTCTGCGAAACGTCGTAGAACATCTTGACCTTCCTCACTTTGCAAATGGCCCTGCATGCCTCCAGCTTCCCGCCGGCCGAGAGGATAGGTACCTTCATCTCTTCGCAAGGAAGAACAAGGATACTTTATGATACTTTGCCAACACAAGGCAGGCTGAAAGGCCAGGTTCGGATAACCGGCCGTGATCGAACCCAACCTAGAAAAGGGCTCGCGCACTCCTGATTCATGAGTCGAAAAACGGCAATGTAAATATGTATTGGCTTTCTTGTTCATTTCACTCAGGGGATTTTCCACAACATTCGCACATGAATGTTGATCCTAATTTTTTGTTATCTGAAGAATCATTAAGGTTTCAAGTCCTTCGGAGACCCGTGAATACTGTCAATGGCTGGCTTGCTGAGAGTATTGATAAGTATAGGTTTCTCTAGTTCTTCTTCAAAGCCGCAAAGAACCTGAGAACCTTCCTTGTCCCCTTCTTAGTAGTATGAAAGGATTGCTGAGAATATCTAATTACAAAGAACATGAGAAAGGAAAATTAATACTACAGACTACAGTCAATTACAAAAGGAATCCTCCGAGGAACCCAGATTTGTTTCGGTGGTAGTTTATTATAAAGGACCTCTCACTTGTTAGAGGGGGGGATCCCTTTTACTCATCAGGATCCAACATTAAGTTCAAACCGGAACAAGTGATAGAAATTGTCATGCCGTAAGGGGAAGAAGCAGTCGGTTCCGTCGGAACCTTTTGAGTCGCCCGTGTTGATTCCTTACCTCTTCCATGGTTCCAATCGAAAAATCGCTGCGCAGGTTTCCGACATTGCGTGTGCAATACGGGTTGCTAAGCATAAGCCTCGACCTTGGGCCTCCCTAGTCTGAGATTGGGGATGAGTCATGTTGATTTTGCTTAATTTTGAGTACCAATGTCCATCCGCAAAGCCAATGCAAGTGCCAACGCACTGGACATTTTGCCCATGACGTCCCATGGCTGCAGCTTGTCAAGTGCTGAGCCACGGTAGGAGATGGAGCGCGCCGCGCAGGCCCTCTTGAAGCTGCTGGGCTCTGACCAATCAGTTTCACGGATGCGGAAATCCCAAAGCGCTGTAATGCCGTGTCTTGACAGCCTGAGCGAATCCCAACAAACATTGACATGTCACAAATACATGACGGTGTTCTTTTTTTGATAGGAACTGTCAGTGTTTCATGTGTTTCTCTGCTTCTGCTTGAGTCATGCGCAACTTGAAGAAGTCTTTCTCCTCCAGTCGTTGATCATCTCCGTATCCATGCTGCCCACCAGTTGCTACAGAGAAGACAGTTATCCCCTCTGTGTTTGGCGCTCCTTGTGGCAAACCTTGAGAAACCAGCAACACATCTAGTTCTGATAATGCATGATAATCCAGATCAGTAGAATCCATTGGAGCACAACTACTAGCACGACTCTGAAATACTCTGAGTTTGACGTGATTAACCTCTTCAAGCTTGATGATTGTCATGTACATGCCGAGGTGCCATCGAACTGCAAACCGGAATTGGGACTGCTCAGCAACGACCTAGTGTAGAGGAAACACACTCCAACCCTGAAGTCCATCTTTGCTGACTGATTTTTTTCAGGGGTACACAAACCCATTGCACCACCAAAAGCCCCTCACTCTGCAATTTGCTCACAAACAAACATCGCCTCTTTGTGTTGCTTGGATCGAGTGCATGATTCAGTGCAGCTTCTGAAGAATGTGTTCCACAACCACAGTGCCTTGGGCGGAATGACAGGGCACAGGTAGCAAATTAAGGCGCGTTTGATATCATTTTGAAACCTTTCTCCGCTGGTGCGGCCAAGCTTCTTGCCAGTGCTTTCTTCTTTACTGTCACCCCACAACAATGATGCCTTGAAGCCTTTGTCCATGCCCGTGCTAAGGGTTCGCACCTTAGTCGGCCCGACGCAAACCAACGGCGCTAGATTCTAGATGGCACCAGCTAGCCCGAAGTGCTTCGTTCAATAAAAGAGAACGTCACCCCGTCCATTGTTTGGCTCCCGCTAAAGACCATTGCCCGTTTTGCACAGTAGCCCTCGATATCCCCCACTTTTGCAGCATTGTAAGCTTTAAGCACCACCGTAGTTGAGAAAACACACTTTGGTTTCTTCAGCAATCAACAACAAATGAGCATCCAACATCAGTTATGCTTTTCTCCTCTTCATCATCTTCGTTGATTGTTTGCCACTGTCGCTCCAGGTTGTCTGCATCAGGGTAGAAAAAAATAACCAATGATACTCTTCCGTCTGTGATGTCCGGCCTGCCGCAACCACGAACTGGGACATTGGCTCTCACAAGCTGCTCTGCTGACTCGCAAATTGTAGATCATGTTCCGCTAAGGACGGGACATTGTTGGTACCCCGTGAGTTTGTGTGCCGAAAACAATCAAATCACCATCTCGCAACAGTACGGGGCGGCGATCTACAGTGAGAATTCTTGGAGAGCCAAAGGAAAGCCTTGGTTGACAAGGTAAGGTAACTCCTCCATCAGATGCAAATTCCACGAAGGGGCATAACAGCAATTGTCATTAAGTAAGACCCGGACAAGCAAGTCCAGAAATCATGTCTGTGGGCTGCAATCTTGTCCTTTCCATCCGCATAAAAATTCATGAAGATCCGCGCTTGTGGATCCCGGATGTTCATCTGGGAGAACCTGAGGTGGTACCGGTCAGCCCACAGCAAGTGAACAGCCTTATGGCATTAGAATCGCAGGCCGCGTGCTATCAAAGTAGCACTTTCTGCAGAATCTCGTCCAAAAAATCTAGGCCACCGGTGTAGTCAGCCACCTGTCGACCTCGCTCAGTGCGAAACGAGACAGTGCTTCAGGTCCAAATCTAGGCAAGGCAGCAATAGCCACAGCTTGTGAAGCTGTAGGCAGCAGGCAACCCGTCAAGTTCATTCAAGTTCCCACTCTCATGCTGCTTAGTGACCTGAACTGACAGACTGCCCCTTCTCGTTGTATCTCAGGGTGAGCTCTCCTGTGTTGGAATCCCTCACAACGACTTTGGCTTGCTTCCAGGAGACCTCACGGAAATCCACAAAAACGGGAATCTGTCTGCATCATTTCGTGCGAAGATGTGCGAAGCCTTGCTTAACCACAATGTAGCCACTACAAAATTGATCAAAATTGTATCAACAAACGGCAAAACAATTGCAAACAAAAAAAGGCATACATGGTGCTCTTATCATGCATCATCATGTTTACTGTTCACATCTGTTCACTATCGGGCATTTTGACGCTTCTTTTGGGGTCTGGTCGGATCTCGAGAGTGCTTATGCAATGTCCATCTCTCCAACCTTCTTGACCAGGGAGTCGAAGGTGGAGGATTCCTTGATGAAGCCACGCCTCTTGACATCACAGAAAAAGAACAAAACAGCATGACATTTGCACATAGCCGCGAAGGAGTTCAGATTTTGTCAGGCGTGTCCTCAGCGAAAAGCTGACCAACTAGTCGTCCAGCTACTGTCATGGAAGGGAGTGAACCCGCAGCCGAGCAACTGCTTTAACCGACTTCCAGGACAGCTAACATTATGTCTTCGTATTTCATGATGTTTCATGTATACTACTGTCTACGAGTAGATTAATTACATACTGTAGTGTGTACTTCATTTTCTTTGCGAGTTGTACAGTAGATGCTTTCAATTGCTTCGAGGCCTGATGTCCAGGTCGCGAAAGGCGTTCACTGAGGCCTTCTTCAACACCACATCGCGAGAACCAACGGGCCGTTCCAGTGTGGCCGGATGTTCGCGCCACCACCTGCATAGTGCACAGGGAGAAGCGGATCATGAAAAACTTCAATGACTAGTGACTATAAGGACAAAATACTGGTGGTGCACAAAAACTGCTTTCCAAGTGTTTTCAATGGTCCATAGAGCGGGCCCAAACTGCACAGGTGGACTTGAAATGGAGCACGAAAGGAGCAGCCTTTGAAAAGGCTGTAAGCAATGTTTGCTTCATTGTCGATGTCTCTCACACGGCATATGCGCTTAAATCCATACAAACAATCTCAGCCATTGACGGTCGAATGAGCTCGCGCCTCTTGACCCAATGTTCCGAGCGGCCGACCTTTTCAGCGATCTCCGTCTTGGAAAGGCCCTTCCTGAGCTCGGGACTTCGACTTCTAAGAACCCAAGGGCCATCAACTGTCATCGATCTATCAACTAGCCGTAACTAGCTGCGGTGATCACTTGTGACATATTTCTGGCGGCAAAGAATCTCTCTTAGCTGGATGACCTTTAGCTTGTCCTTGGCACCCAGCAACTATCCAAAGGCTCTTGTTGGCACACTTTCCTTTTTTCAAAACAGCAAAGAAGTGAGGTCCTGGTAGTCTCGCAAAGGACCGGAGGACGCAGAAGAGATCACCCCAGATATGTCATCGTTGGGATCAAGAGGAAAGTCAGCCGTCCTGTCCTAGTCTGATGCATTGGGGGCTCGATTCAACAGCAAAGATCAAAAAGTGCACCGTCATATTTTAGATGCGGTCATGACATTCTGGTTCCACGATGATGGTCAATGTCAATTTGATGGGCACAACCTCGATTACTGTGTGTGTACGAGTGCATTCTCCAATGCATCCAGGGCACTTCACCTCTGTCCTCATTCAACGTTGAGTACAAGCATTATGCATAACCGCAAAAGCTCGAAACAACGGCTGATTTAATTTTGACAGTCGTCTTGCGTTTAAGACCAAGACTGAAGTTGTCTCACAATGCGGGCGAGCCTCCACATAGCGATATGTACCTTCCCATACGCATGTGCATCCATGATTTGTATCTCCAAAATTCTCCAAATGTCTCCAACAAAAATGTCAACTCAAAAACGATCAAGTCTATCTTGGGCCAAAAAAATGGCCACGTAAGGATACATAAGGGACTTAGATCCGTCTGCATGGTGCATACCATCCTACCCTAGACCACAAGCCTTTTGGTTCAATCTCGGGTAACCGCCAAACGATCCAAACATTGACACCTCGCGTTCTTTGCCGCCCCGGCACATTTGGACACCTCGCGGGGAACAGTTCCACGCGCTTGGCTGATGGGCGCCGTGAGGGTCTGGGACTCCCCAGGCAGCAGGATGACCATGGAGTGGTCAATCCATCATGGCAAAGCACATGGTTTCAATTCAATATACCCAAATCAGGTGAACCTAGATGAGCCTAGCCACTGAAGCATATCCGTGAAGCATCTTTTGGAATGCATTTGCATGTTTCGCCAAAATTTGAGCTGAATTCCGCCATGGCTCTGTAGTACACTGTGTAGGAGGCTATAAACACCAACCAAATGCTTTTTGAGATCTCCAGTAGCGTGATAGGATCAATATCATGAAGGTGTTTTTGCTGTGATCTTAAAGACTCGGAGAACAACCACATGAGGGACAACCTCGAGGGCAAAGTAATTGGCCTCCAACCTAATAGTGATGGCCTCCAACCTCCAACCTAATAGCAATGGGAACCTTGCGAATACACTATCCCAAAACAGGAGCCCCTAGTCTAGTAGCTTCTTGTTCCTAGTATATAGTAACTAAGTAGTATGGCCAGGAGCCCCTAGTAGCGTCCTTGCTCCTAGTAGCGATGCCAGGAGCCCCTAGTAGCGATGCCTTTGTTCCTAATGACTTCACATCTTTACCATTCTTTACCCTTCAACTAGCGTCGAGTGTCGCTCCATTTTCATTCCTCCGTTTTGGAGTCGAAGGTAGGAAAAGGTGGGCGGTACACCAAAGGATGCGCTCCTGCTGGGGCTTCAAAGCGCCATGACCTTGGAGGGAGAGGGGAGGGCTTTCAGAAGGTTGCGAATTTATTTCTGGATTTTTTTCGTATTTTTTTTGGATATTTTTTTGTTTTTCGGTTGTTTTCCATTGTTTTTGTTTTTCTTTCCCCGTTTTCTTTTCCCTTTTCCTTTTCCCTTTTCCTTTTTCCTTTTTCCTCTTCCTTTTCCTTTTTCCTTTCCCCTTGTCCTTTGCCTGTTTCCTTTTCCTTTTTGCTTTTCCTGTTCCTTTTGCCTTTTGCCTTTTCCCTGGTGGAAGTGTAGAGTTGGTGGCAGGTGCAGGACTTTGTGGGCCTTGGAGTGCAGATTTCGTGGCAGGCGCAAGACTTTGTGGACCTTGAAGTGCAGATTTCGTGGCAGGTGCAGTACTTTGTGGATGTTGAACTGCAGAAAGATAGAAATATAGAAAGATAAATGGATAGATAGATAGATCAGATCAGATCAGATCAGATAAGAGAAGATAGAGGAGGCATATTTGCTTGGTTAGAAAGTTTTGCACCGGGGAGTTCACCTTAAAATATTGATTTCGTGGCAGGCGCGGGTGTCGGGGATGAAGTGCAGATT